>VXBR01007648.1:146336-205580 GCA_013400215.1 Cisticola juncidis | reverse complement strand
TTTTTTTTTTTTTTTCCCGTTTTAATAGGAAAACTCCTACTGATTTTTCTGTATTTTAAATCAGTACCTGAATCCTAACCTAAGCCCTTTCAAGCCAGAACCTAAAAGATAAGACTGCATACTGAGTTGGACTGAATGGATATCTCTTCAGAGGGAGAGCTTACGATCTTTAAAGGTCACAAAAGTCACGGTCCCAGAGAAGCCTATATTTAATCTTGGAATTGTGCTCAGCAAAGAGAATGAAATACAAGAATAAGCAAGTCTAGATTCCATTGTCCATGCTGTGTGTTCAACTCTTCTGCCTTATTCCCAAGTGTTAACTAAGAAATCCCTTAGGTTTGTTTGTTTCTTTGGTTGGTTGGTTGTTTTAGTGGGGAAATAGATTAGCCCCTTCCAGCTTACCTCCTACCACTGTAGTTCCTTGATGGCTGATATTGTAGCCTGAGAAGCATTTCCTCAGCTTTTTTTTTTTATAGCTAAGAACATACAAGAAGCTCTCCTACTTATCAACACCTCCTCCATGATGTGGTGAGCAGACACAGAATATGTCCTCTGTGCAGGAGCCCTGTTTGCATTACTGAAGTCCTGTGTCCCCATTGCTCTTTCTAAAGACTCTCCCAGAACATGATGCTTAGCATCATTCTGTTTTCAGGCAGAAATTCATTCATGGTTTGCTTATGCCTGCTTTCTCATGAACTTATGGGTCTCTGTCTTCAATGGTATTTGCATCCTGGCCAGCTTTTTGTCTTCTAAGGTAAAGAAAATGAGCTTCTTTAATCTCCTGTTATGATAAGGAAGTCTCACTTCTTTCAATGAATTTATTAGCCATGATCCCACATGGTCAAAAGTAATTGCATTTTCTTGGATACTGGGTGAGCTCTCAGCAAGCCCTTTTACAATGGTATAAACATACCTCCTCTAGAGGCACTTCTCCAGGTGATGCACTCCTGGATGCCCTCTCTGTTTGAGTGGTAACATCATGCCAGCAATTCACTGTCCCTGCTGTGTTGTTTGCTGTATGTGATGACCCTTCAGCTCACAGGAAAGCTATGATTAGTTCATTTCTTTGAAGCATCCAGGTTTTCCTTCTTTCTGTGAGATATTATGCTTTTTCTCTGAACAAAAGATATCTTCCAATTCTGAGCTGTTATTGCATGGACACTTTTATATTTTGCTCAATAATGGTAATTTGAAGAAGGGCTCAAATCCCAACTGTGACGAACTCTACTGATAATCTTTCTCCAGATGAACAGCTCTTCTTTCATGGACAACTGATTTTCATTTACACAACAAATTGTTATTTGCACTTTCACCTTTTCTATAACTTTACAGTTTCTACCTTTTCCAGATAATATAATTTTTCTTGCTGCATTGAATCAAAAGATTCACCAAAGCACAAATCTTCAGAAGGACTATTTTTTTTGTTTAAAGAAACAAAATAGTCTAGTCTAACAGGACACAATCTTCTTTTAACAATATTTAATCTTCCATGTTACCTCCATGTTTTATTTTTGTTCTTTATCCAACACTTGATCAATATCTTTTGTATTTTGTAGTAAAGAGATCATCTTTGATGATGATCTCTTTGATGAGTTTGGCCAAACTTCTGCTTTATTTGCAGCTCTGCCATAGTAATATGGAAAAGGGGTCGAAGAGCAAGAGAAGGCTATGAAGTTTTGATCCCTTCCATGTTTCCTTCATTTTTATCCTAAGAAGATTCAAAGGAGTGCTGGTAAGAGGAAGACTATGGAAGCACAATATCATCAAGACTTTTTCTCCTTCTAGATCATATTGGGGTTTTTTTAATCAGTAAGCCATGAGCAAATGTTAAAATGCATTCTGAAATAAAGAAAACTTTAATCAAGACCTCGAGCTTAGTATTTTCAAAATAAACCCCTACATGGTAAAAAAAATAGAACCAACCATTTTCCAAACAGATTTACTTCTCAGCTTTTATCATAAATTATGAACCAGATCTATGTTCAGGTAAATGTGAAGTTCTTCTACATATGAATTCTGCATTATAGATTTTAAAGTTATAAGCTTCTTATTACTTATTTCATAGTTATTTTTCTTTTGCTTTTAATTCTTATTTGTACAGTATGAAAGGATCAGGAACAAGCATTTTATTGAGGCTGGTGTAGACTCTGCTTTAGGTAAACAGATAGTAAACTATTACTATTATAAAATTTACTCCATGCCAGAGTGAACATCTTTATTGATGACAGACATTACAATAAAACTTTGCATATAAAACACATGAATCCAAGTGTGCCATTGTGCCTTGCAAGCCTTAAATTACAGTAAAATTTTTCAAGAATTTTGTGGCTCTTTAGTGAAAGGTAATACAAAATGATTAAGCATCAAAATGAACAGCTTATCTTTGCTTAGCTTTCAGTCTGTATAAAACACAAGCATCAAACAAAGAGAAGACTTTTTAAAAACATACATTAAAAATAAGGTTAGAAAACCAGGGATAATGTTTTATCTGTGACACACTACACTGTTGAGAGACTCTAATTTCAATAACCACATCTCAGTGTAAAAAAAAAAAAGAGCTCTACTTTATTTTTTTAGTACCCTAAGAAGGCCTCACTGAATTTCTGGTCTTCATCTGTATTCCAGACACATACTTTCAGAATTTTTGAGATGTCTGAATGTTGTTTGATTTGCATCCAACTTGCTGACACAGCCCCAGTTTTGTTGCAGATCAAATAATCTAGCTTTTTGGAGGCAAGTGATTAAGAATTCTTATTGATGATTTATACAGTCCTGAATAAACTCATTTTATTTGTCATGTCATAACCAGCTTTAATTTTCTGTTCTGCTAGTTAAAAGCTTAGTGCTTGTTTATTGTACTGCTGTAATGTCAACAACCTAATCTACTTTAAAGAGCAAAGTCAATATTGTATTTTATTAAAATAAATGTGAAGTTTAATTATATGTTTCAGTTAACCTTGGATTTGTGTTAGCTTTTAATATTTTCCATAAGTAAATCTTTACTCAAAGCCCTTATGTCCTTCTTCTGTCCGTATTGAAGGAGTGCCTCTTGCAGGTCTGTTTGCAAGGGGTGTATCCACTTTTGCACTCTGGTACTGTAGGCTTTCTGGATGTAGCTCTCCTAGGACTAATAACCATTTGAATTCATAAAAAAATGCACAGGGCATTGAACCATTACTCTCTCTCTCTCTACATTGGGCCTCTGGAGTGATTTGGGGGTATGTGGGCTACCCTTGGCAGTGCCTTGGGGTGACTGGGGCAACACAGGACCTACAGGGACAGCCTTGTGATAGCTGAAGATTGAGCTGGCTGTGCTGCACATAGGCAAACAAATCAAACTCCCCTCTGCAAAATGGAGGCACGTTAAATGTGCAAATAATTTCTTGAATATTCATCTCAAGATGAAATAATCCCAAACCAAATGTGTCCTACCAAATGTTGGCCTCCAGACTACCGAGTCTATCTGTGGTGTGATGAGGGATAAGGTATATATGTTCCAGGTTCTGCTTAGTTGCCATTTGAACCTGGAGTTCAATTTAATCCTTCAACAGATGCATGACAGAAATGTCAGAAACAAGACCTGTGCAGTGAGTTTTTACTGCTGTAACTATGGAATATTCAGTGGAATAGAGAAAAGAATGTTACTTTATGCTGAAGGCAAACCTGAATAACTATAGTTAGACTTCTTTCTTGTTCTTCTAACAATTAATTTCAATCAGTTTCTGTCATTATAAACACGTTTAAAAAGGGAATGGTGAAGTAGTCTTTTGTTCTTATAAATTCACCATAATCTATAGTTTAGATCTAAGCACTTGAAAAAATTGAGTTTTTGGAAAGCAATCACTTCCTTCTCAAATTAAAAACTTCAAAAATAAGTAGACTTTCATCTACAAGTACAAAAAGCTTCCAGAAAATTTCTAAATTTTTATAAGTTTCACAGTAGCCTTATTTTCAATGAGTGAGGAGGCCAGAATTCTCATAAACACAGGTTACATCGATTTGGCAGAGATAAAGCAATGTCTTGAAAAGTCCCACTATAAAGTGGGAGAGGTTCAGAAAGGGTAGTAAAGCATTTAACAATACCTCTTCCTTTATTTCCATGTTTTTGCCTAACAGTCTCTGATGTACTGCTATCAAGCATGCTATCAAATATAATCTCTTAAGTTTTGTCAGTTCAAATTATCTTTCCACCATCAAACTGTTATTGCTAGCAAGATATTGATTCAAGACGAATATCTCCTGCCCAGTTAAGATGATTCTCTTGGAGGAACATGAACTGATCAATATTGTCTATGAATAGATCCCTTCCAGCCTCATTCAGACCCAAAGACCCATTTAATCTAGTAAATGAATGCATACAGACAAGGTATTAGCTATTAATTAATTTTGATGACAGTAGTGTATTCATCTTTTTTTTTTCACAGTAAAAGAAATTCCCTCACCTCCAAAAAGAGGGGTTTCAGCCTATATAAGGTCTTTTTGAAGCAGCAAGGATTGACCTGTATGTATTGGAGGATACTTCACTGAACTGAGTAGCAAAAGTGAACAAGAAACATCTAAATAGGCACCTAATAGATAGAAAAAAGAATCCCATGTCCCACTGGTGCCCTATAGCATGAAAGTTGATTATCCTTATCATAATGGCAACATACATAATGACAAATGTTATTAGTGATCATAAAATTATCCAACCCTTTAGAATTTCTACCACAGTATTTAAATCAAATACCTCCTTCAACGATAAAACCCAAATTGCTGAATATGGATTGCATACAGATGTATATCTCTTTTTTTTTTTTTTTTCATCCTAAACTCACTTCCAATATATTTTAACCATGATTTTCTCTGTGCACCATCTCTTTCATAATTTTCACAGTAAGTCCTCTAAGTTCTCCTTATGCACCTAAGCAATTCCAACTTTTGGGACACCTCTATTTACGCTCTCTGTATTGCCATTTATTTTTCCTCATAGTGATTTTGCAATTTTAGGTATTTTTTCCTAGTGTTGGGTGATTTAATTTGGATTTAGGACTTCAGAAGTATGTTATTCCTCAATGTCTTTTAGTGTAGCTGACTTTTTTTGGCTTTACAGATTTTATTCTATTTCAGCACACTTGGCAAGTTATTCACAGTAATTTTCTTCAGAAAATCTCATAAGAATAAAATATACATATGAAAAACTTTGTCTATTTTGGCTGTTATTACAGGTCACAAACTTTTTGTGTTTCTACACTGCAATAAAAAAATAATACTCTGTTGTCAGGAGGTTGAGTTTGTTTCTACTACTACTTTTTCCTCTGTGATAATTTAAAAGAATGAAGTGATCCCACTTTTTTTTTTTTTTCTTTTTAATGTTTAAAAATGACTGGTTTTGATTTTATTTTGTGGTACTTTTGATTGTCCTGTTGGTTAAAGCCTTGGACAATAATATAGGCCATGCTATGAAATGAAAATCATTACTTCATGTACAGCGTGCTCACAAGTGGAAAGAAATTTTCTCTTCTCTTTGGGTAATAAGATTTGGCACAGACAGTGAGCCAAAATTTTGATTATGTGACCCAGTGCAGGTCCTCCAAGGCCATTGTTGCTCTACTCTTAAGTTCAGTAGGGTATAGGATGTGGTGAGTCCTCTGATGAATGCAGAGGAAAAGGTGGACAGAATTCCAAGCATTAAATTTCATGAATAAGATGTCACAAGAAAATATGCTTACTGTTCCATTCTCTCTTGGGGAAATCATGGTCATATACTTTCTGGAATAACTTTATGTCTTTCACAAATGCATGCAGACCGGACAGCTTGAGAAATCACAAATATTGGATGAAATCATACAATGGAGTGAGTCTGCAGGTGGAACGAATTCTATCTTGTGACATCACACTGAGGTAAAGCTATGTCCCATTTAATATCTTTGCCTGAGTGTTCCTCTCTATCTTCTGGAGGAGTTTTGAATTTTTTTCCAGTTATTCAGGTCAAGTGACAGCTGTTGAAATCAGCTCCTTTGGTCTGATGTCCCAAGAGATTGGTCAGTTATTCAGACATTAGAACTACAGCTTTCTGAATTTTAAGACAAATGTTTAAATGTAATTCAATTTAGCCAAAACAAGTCTATACAGATTTTCATGACTGTGATTCTGGTTTCCTGCACTTACAGGGAAAATACAAGGTCCTGTTTGTAGTTTGAGATGCTGCAGCCAATCTGTATGAACAAAACAACAAAGCATTTCTAAGATGTGCGTGCTGAAAAGTGAGTCTGCAGAGAAAAGAACAGCACTGAGGGGTGCCCTGCTTAGTTTGTCTTATTGACATTATGTCAGATATGGTCAAAAGACAAGCAAAATGATCATTTTTCTAACCACTGCTGCTGTGGAAGCTAAAAGCCAAAATATGATCTTCCTGGCTCATGAATCAATAACAGCAATTACAGGTCATACTCTTCCCCCAGCTGCATCTGTATGATTTAGTTGTGAAAAAATATTCAGCCTTCGTTTAGATCTGAGGAATACAGCTAGTCTGCTGCTACTGTTTCACTGAAATAACTGGAATTCAAGGGCATTATACTAATTTACCGTGGGGAGTACAAATCCCTTGCCTTTCATGGGAAGCCTCAAAGGCTGAGCTGCACACTTTCTCCCAGCAGACTCGTGCAGGATTCGAAAGGATAACCCACTCTTTTTTAACCTCGCTGCAAACTGTTGTGTGACGTTGCACTGTTCTTTCATGTTCAGCACTGTGTCCCAGCATGTGCTTACACTTTGAGAAGGATCTTCTGTATAAATCCCTCACTGATCTCACAGGTCTGGTCAGAGACAGCTGGTGCTTTGAAGTTGCTGAAGAAAAGGTGCTGGAGAGGTGCCTGGTATTAATAGGTGCTACCACGAGGCTACATTAAACCCTATGGTGAAGATCTGTCTGCAGGTATTTTACTGTCATTTGAGAAACTTGGAGCAGCAGCAGCTAAAAGGTTTTATTCACACAAGTATGGAATGAAAACTAATGGATAAAATGTCTGTCATTCCAAAAGACTCCATTTTAATATAATGTTCATGGTAGATGAAACTCAGTGTTAGAGAAACTTCAGGAAATCCTCAAATCAATACATACAACAGAGCTACCTTGCATTCCAAACAATCAAGGGAAAAAGATTTGCTGAATATATGTTCCTCTTTCATTTGGTCTAAAAGACCTCTATTCTCTGAAGATGGGATGAGAAGGATTTCAGGTTTATAATTAGATTTTGATTCTGTAGAAGTGAACTTTAGCATATGGATTGCAATTAACTCCTCCTGACAGTTAGAACAAAGTGCAGAGATGAACGATGTCATACCTGTTAAATAAAAGGTCAGATTCAAACCACAATTTAAGTTCCAGAAATAAAGCTTCCAAGAAATTTTCAGCCGTTTATGCTCCAAATTTCTCTTTTGGAAAGTCTTTCCAGCTGCCTACGGACATGAGCAACTGAACTCTGGAGAGCCTCACTTTTAATGTCCCTGTGTGCACCCTGAGTCACACCAAAGGGTCTCAGGTGGATAAATTACTCCCTAGCACTTGGCTAAGGCACTCATGGGATAGACACTGGCCTTTAGTCTCGAGTTTGTCAGTGTACATTAAGAATTTCTGACTAAATCACCAAAAGAGTCTCTGGAGCAGCAACCTGGCTGGTAGATCAAGATTCCTGGTGCTCTCCTGGGTGATGGTTTCAAAAGTCTTAGGCCTAAATTTTCTACCTTCAGAAGTTCTCTGACTGTTGGCAGCCACATTAAAAGGGGATGCTAGGGTCACCTCTGACTCCTGTGTTTTGAAACAGAACAGAGCTGTGCTCTGCACTCAGAAAAACAGAAGAAGAAGAGAGACATTTAAAACAAACATGTTCTCCCACAGTAACAATGAATGAAAAATATACATTGTTATTTAAAAAATTGTTTATCTCAAAGGAATTTCTCTTAAAAATCTAAAAAGTTTTTATACATCTTTAGGATTATAAAATGGCGGTTAGCTATAAACAATAAGTGTACAGGGTACAGGTCCCATTAATATAGCAATGAATAAGAAAATATTTATGTTCTCTCACATTATGGCTTTTTCAGCAGATTCGCTATTTTAGCATTTTGTCCTTTGAATTTATTCTTTTTATATACATGAGTAGAATAATACTCAATGGCTGAGAATATTAGCACTACTAATTATACATTTATTATTATTAATAATAATAATAATTTTTGTTTATCAGCAAGCCTTGCACTAAACAAGAAGAGTTTGATTCAGGAAAAGCATATTGCATGGAAAGTCTAATTATTTTTTAGTTGGTAGAGGAATTTCTCTGTCATTTCTGGTTTTGAGGCTAGATAGTTCAGGGTTTCTGTTGTATCCCCTCTCTCTCCGCACGTTTCATTTTTAACTATAAATCTTATTCTTCTGCTATGATTTCTTGTCTTGTGCTCTCTTTCTCTATTTGTATTCTTTTTTCTCATCTGCTTAGTTAGAAGACTTAAAGAAATCAAAGTATGATACAGTCTGACTACTGCCCACTTTTCTTTACAGAATGGAGAGGAGAAATTTAATCAAATTTCTACACCTTTCCATAATCCAGAGTATCACACAAGCATAATGACAATCCTTGAGCCTCTGACTGACAAAAAAATTTAGATTTTCACAGAGAAGCAGGTCATAGTTTAATCATGTGATTGAGCAAAACTCTCACTGTCTCTTTTTTTTTGTGTTAGTGAGACAGAGGTAAGCTGGAGGCCATCCTCAGAAGGTATCAATCAACATCAATACATACCTGTATCCCTCTTTATGTGGTAACTCAAAAAAATCTATTTGCCAGTAATCTCCAGGAAGATCCCTTGCCTTTGTTACCCCTAGCACTATCCTTCTACTTGTTTCAGGATTGTTTCGATGGCAGATTTCACATTTGCTTATTTTCATTGCACAATTTCAGTCACTCCCTTCCCCATTACTAACTTTTCCAGATGTTTCAAAAGATTTTCATTCTCCAGCTGGGGGCTCCATGTTCCTGCTGACCTGTCTCCTGAGGTCAGCTAACTTGTTAGCTTTTTGTTTTGAAGGAGAAGCAATTTGTTGTGCCTGTGATAATGAAGGACAGGTGATAATGGACAGTAAATTGTATTTAGAGACTGTTGTGTGTTTTGGAGTCCTGTGGTTCAGCACTTCTGTCTATTTAAATTATCTTTTTATAGCGTGTTACTCAATCATTGCACAACATGTGGACACCTGCAAAACTGTCCTGTGAAGGAGGCTGCAGATGGCAAGCCACAAACCCATAAGGATCCCTCCTCTCTGCTTTTCCTTAGCTCCAAAATTTAGGAGGTGCATAGTGATTTTAGGCAAGCAGTCCACTTGGGCTACACAGATTCCCTGAGAGTTCAGATTAATTGACTGAAGTGGACTGTCTAGGCTGTCCCTTCCCCACTCAGGCTATTTCCTTTGCATGGAGTTGGTCCAGATATATTGGTCAGAGCTGTCTCATCTACACATAGCATGAAAGTGTGCTGTGGCTCCTTAACATTCCTGGAGTGATTTTTCTCCATATAATGTAAAAATCCTCTGCCTGGAATGGGAACTGAGCTTACAGTCTGTGGCTCCCACCACAGTACTGCAAGAAAGAATCTATCCATTCTAGGTTTTTAGCTGCTAAATATGAAAAAGGATAAAATATATCTGGAGGATTTATGTAACTGATTTTCTTTTTAGTCTGATCTCTTCCAAACACCATCAAATGAACTTTCTGCCATTAAAGTGAGTGTGTTTGGTGTTCTGGCTGATGGCCTCTGAAACAAGGCAGATATGCAACCAATAAAATGTTTATTCTTTCTAAGTGAGGATAAAGTGTCATCACTATGCACAAATCTTCACAACCTTTTCTGCTCACACATGACCTATTGACAGTAAAAGAAAAGCCAATAGAACCGAAACATCTGCTTTCCTGAAAGATCATCAATATGTTTATTTAGTCATTTATGCACTTCACATGAGAAAATACGGGAATCACTTATCTGTCAGTAAATTAGAAACAAATGTATTGGTAATGATAAATTTATTTCTATATAAATCCTGGGTGTTCCTGAAGAAAATCTTATTTGGCTTTTTATCCTATTTTTTATTTAGCTTTCTCTGAATTTTCAGCTTTAAGGCTTTAGATCAAAACAATTAAAGTTCCTTTCCTATGGAGGATTGACAGGCACAGTTTTATATTTACTGTTATTGAGAAGAAACTATTCCCTTTTTCATTATGCAAATAGAACCAGAAATAATTAGAAAGTATGGTAATAATATATGCAAATCCCAGCACTGACAATTTGTGAGATGTTCCTATTTTATGTGATAGCTTTTGATTTTCAAAGCACATAAATACAGCATGCATTGTAAAACGAGGAGGAAACAACTCTGGATGATACAGTCAGTTACCTTCCTAAAAAAAAAAAAAAAGCAAAGAGAGGTGTCTTAAAATTTTCTTAAATTTAGTGACAGACAAGAACAGATCTTTTGAAACAACTTGTCTCATTTCCTGCTTCACGGCTGCTGCTGTGTCACATTCCTTTACTGCAAACTGGTGGAGAGTGAGGTTTTGCTTTCATGTCTTCTGAAAAGTTTCCCATAAATTATTCATACTACACATCTTCACAATTTTTGGCAAAAGTTGGTTACAGTCATGTGGACAACTTTCATTCAGCATAAAAAATCCCTTTTTTCTTCCATGACTTATTTATGGGACGAAAGCAATCAAAATGCTCTAAGGCCCTATTTTTCTGTACTGACCCAGGTAAGCTGTCTTTATCTTGCAGTTTGGTTCCTTCTGAATGTTTTATCTTCTCTTCCAGTCCATATTGAATATAGAGGGATGAAGATTTTTTCCAGAATCCCAGCAGGATTTTTTTTAGAGCTCTGTTGACTTGCTGTAGCAGTTTCTGGAAACAGTGATCTAATACAATTTCTACTCATTAGCACCTGTTTATAATGACTTTAGTGTGGTTGAACCCCATCTTTAACTGCACTAAGTTAATTTCTATAACTGATAGGAGCCTTAAAACATAGTGACAAACCCTGAGTGTCAGGCTCAGGATGGAGAATATCTCTGTCATACACAGCTCAAGAGAGATGTCCAGAGGATGGCATTCCAGCATGGGGGTCTGACTGGGCCCATGGCCATGTAGGGGCTCTGTATTACCTTGTATTCTTACCAGAATGTGCATGGAACACACAGTTGGGTCCAAAGATCAGAAACTCAGTAAGAGATATTGAAGATTCAGAAAATGTGTTATGGAAATGATGGCTGGACAGATGCTGCTCCCATGTGAATCTCTCAATGTGTAGGTTTTAAAGGTAAAGAGCAAAAAAAGCGGTCTAGAGTCACCCTCTCTAGTTCTCCATCCATCCTTGTGTAAGGTGGAGTGAGAGAATAAATAAAAATCAGGCTCTCTTGGTTCTCACACTTGAGAACTATAATGATTTACCTCCTTATCAACATTGCTCTCTCTGAGCATACCTCATTCACATAATTCTTTTGTCAGATCCTGAGTCCCTGAAGGATTAGCGCTCACTTTTTAAAAACTTATGTGAACTCAAATTTGCATTTCCCATTTTACTCTTCCTCTCTAAGTACAGTGTAATTCAGACCCATTTAACTGATATAAATTACATTTTAGAACTAGCTAGTTAATTATGCTAGACATAGATATCTCAAAAAAGAAAAAAAAAAGGTGAAGGAAAAATAACAGATTGGATTCAATAGAATGTAGTACCTATATGAAAAAGAAGCTGTAATTTTTAAGCAATCTTTAATAATAAAGTCAGCCCTTCTGGTGCAGCTTAGTCAAATAAAGCAGAGGGAAATAACATTTTTCAGGTTAGGTAAAATGAAAAATTGAAGTGTGGAAATACTACGTATGTACAGCTGAGTAAAAGCATATTTTTCAGAATGTCCAGCAACAGTGCTAAACAAAAACAAATGAAAAAAAATGTTGTGCTGTTAGGTGAATATGCTCTGCTTTGTGTAGAATTTCTAACCTCTTTGTCTAACCTCAATTATCTTGATTTCTGGCTCTATTTGCAGGAGACCTGTTTTTCTGAACTAAGGTCTAGAAAATGCTCATGGCCACCAAGGAGTGCCTCTCTCTTTCTGAGGTGAGAAGCAGATCACAGCATCCAAGGGAAGGTCATCTCAGCCTTGTGGAATAACTTCCTGCATGTCCTGATGGACATGAGTGTTCAAGCAGCACATGTAACCTGGATGTCCTGTTAGCAGCTGGACAGAAGCCTTCCAAGTTAACAGTGTCCCTTAGTGAATCTGCAGTCATGTGGCATTTACTTAGCTGTGTTTTTCAAGCAGTTTATGTCTAAAAGGGTGAGCAATAGTTGCCATCACTGAGGCCATTGTGGTTGCAAATGAAGTTTCTACACTTCCACAAGGAGTTTAAATGCTTACTCTGGCTGATTTCAAGGGGAGCCCAGGATTAACTTCTTTAGACAGTTCTGAAAATTCTGTCCTGTTTAATTAAAGTCTGTTCAGTGTTTGTTTAAAATGTGTATAAAAGTGAAGAATTCTTGCTGTTCATAAAACATCTATGCAGCAGGCTGAAAGGAATTTATGCGAACCACATTGCAAAGATTTATGAAGAATTCATCAGATGCTTGGATGTGAATCATTTTTTGCAAACAATTTACACACTGAAATAGAAATGGAAATCACAAAATATGCACCTGAGACAAATAGCTCAAGTAGCAACAGCTGGACTCAAAAGCAGTGGATGTTTAGCTGATATGAATGGGAAAAGTTGTTGTTTGGAACTAATAAAATTCAGTTTAAGATTATTTAAAAAACTGAAAAAGAATTGAATTCCTAATTTCTTCAGCAGGGCTAAACAATGATTTAAGACTTAAGAAGTTTTCCTCATAAGTGATATATCACTCTATTTCCCAGATATATATGTAGAAGGTGTTGAGTGCTCAGCAGTGTTGAAAACTCAGGTCACTTCTGTAAAAGATTATGGGATGGAATTCAAAATGAGCTCAACCTGAAACTGTGAAAGCATATGGAGGGTGAAGGCATACATAGGGTGGAAGCAAGGACAGGTAGCCTGGAAGGATATGGAAATATCCAGGGACAAATTTAGGTAAACTAAAGCCCATCTGCATGTAGTCAAAGACAAGAAGACCTTCTACAAATGCATAGCTGGCAAAAGGAAGAATAATAAAATGGTGGGCACATTGATCAAGAAGAGGAGGGACCTGTTAGACAGGACATGGCTGAATACCTTCCTTGTCTTGTGTTTTACAAGGAATGGCATACTCCAGGAGTTTCAGATCCTAAAGGCCTCCTTTACAGGAGGGAATGAGGAAATCGCACAGTGGAAAAGAATAAGGCTACAGAATGCTTAAGCAACTTGGACATACATAAATTCATAGACCCTGACAGGACGTACCCATGACTGTTGAGAGAGCTGTCAGAGGCTGCTGCAAAGTCACTCTCAACAACCTTTGATCAATCATGATGACTGAGAGAAATACTTGAAGTCTAGAGGAAAGCATCAGTCTTATCTTTTAAAAAGGCAAGAAGAAGGACCCATAGAACTATAGGATAGTCAGCATCACTGCTACCCTTGGGAAGGTGAAGGCTGGAAAACCATTCCCATGCACAAGAGGAACAAGAAAATCATCAGGAATAATCAGCATTCATTCATCAAGGGGAAGTCATGCTTGACCAAACTGATAAACTTGTGTGATAAAATGTCTGGCCTGGCAGATGAAGGAGGGGCAGTGGACACTGTCTCCCTGGATTTCAGGAAGGCCTCTGAGACTGCCTCCCATAAGGTCCTCATAGACAAGGTGTTCACAAATGGGCTGGTCAGGCAGACACTGAGGTGGACTGAAAACTCCCTGAAAACCACCCAGAGATGGTAGTGATGAGTAGCACAAAGTCTGGTTGAAGGCCAGGAGCTAGCAGTGTACACCAGGAGCCCATACTGAATCCAGTCCCTTTTAACATCTTCATTGATGATCTGGGTGATGGCGCAGGCTCTCTTCTGCAGTTTGCTAATGACGAGAAACTAAGAGGAGTGGCCATCTTGAGGGACCACAAGACCCTGGAGGAATGGACTGACAGGAGCCTCATGAGGTCCAACAAGGAGAAGTGAAATGTCTTGCACCTGGGGAGGAACACCAACCAGTCACCACTGTGTGCTAGAGATCACCCATCTGGCAAGCAGTTTGTCCTGGCAGACACCAAGTCAAACGTGAGCCAGTAGAAGTCATAAAGAATGTAAATAGATCCTTGTCACAAAGAAAGTGAATAGAATCCTGGGCTACTTTAGGTGAAGTACTGCCAGCTGATTGAAGGAGGTGATCCTTCCTCTCTGTTCAGCATGGCTAAGGTCAGCATGTCTGTGGTGTTTCCCAGCACAAAAGAGACCAGAACTTACTAGAGACATTACAGTGCAGAGCCATCCAGATGACTGAGGGACTAGGGCAGCCTCCTCATGAGAAAAGACTGAGAGAACTGAAACTGTTAAGTTTAAAGGAGGGCAGACAATTCCAATATTTATTCTTTTATCCTTATTTCATTATTTCTTTGTTTATTAAATTCCAAAGATTTTTTTAAAGAGCAAAATGGATTTAACCATTGTTTTGCTTTGTTTGTGGGTTTTTTTGCCTGTTTGCTCATCAGGCTCTTTTTTAGCCATATTTTGAAAATATGAATCTAGATAAGAAGTCTACAGTTGCTCTTAATTTTGGAATATTCAACTCCTTCTGAAAACCTTAAGAAAGGAAAATACCAGCTAAGAGACCCCTTTTGAAATGATAGAATAATATTTAATTAGGATTATTCCTGCTGTTAGATGTTGGTATTGTTTCATAAAAGTCCAATTGGAAATAGATTTCTACAGCTGTAAGCAAGAAGGCTCTTCAACTGTGAAGTTTGGAAGAGCTAGCTGTTGGTGTTCAGCACCTCATCTATTAACAAGAGACTTTAAATTACATACTCAGTGGAGCAGTAATCATTAGAGCAGACTCGAGATGCACAATAGAGATTTAATTTCACTGGAACAGTTCCTAATGTAATGCTGTGTAGTGGAGATTATTTGAATTAGAATTTTGGGTGGGCCAAAAGAAAGTATATGGAAAAAAAGGTGGTGCTGTGTAAAAAAGAATTATTAGGATCCATTTCAAAAATTAAAATCATATATGATATGTGGATTGGGCAGCCTGATTTCTTTTTCAACACAGAATATATTTAACCTTTATGTTTTGTCCATGTATTTGATTTTCTACTGTCTGTATAATGAAATATCTTTTTCTCTCCTGAGTTTTGAACACTGCTGCATAATACCCTGGGGAGTTCTCCAAGGTTATTAGATCCATTGCTTAGCTTCAAGTTACTAGAGGCTACACTAACTCCCTCCCCTGTTTGGAAAGCTGCTATAATATTTCTGGTCCTGAGCAATGAATAATATGATTAGTACCTCAGGGAATGCAAACAAAAACATTAGCAAAGTACATTTTCCAATATTTAAGTGGGAAGCCAATCCTCAAAACAAAAGTTGCATGTTCTTGAACACTGTCTAATAACATTAACCTGAAATCACTTGATTTAATTGCCCTGTTAAGCAGTTTATTGCATTACTTATGAGATAATAGAATGAGTTCAAAGTGGGTTCATTGCATTATCTTATAAACAATGTACCACATCATTAAACAAGATGATAGAAATCAATGTATTTTATACGAAACAATTATGAAGGCTCATGTAAAGTCTCTAATGTGAATAGTAGAAAGACCTCACTGTGACAAGGGAAAAAAGGGCCTTTGTGAGGATAAAAAAGACAAAGCAATGTCAAACTATAATTCCTCAGAATCAGATTAGAAACACAATTCTCCAAAATTGTTAGTTTCCCTGTAGTCTCATACACTGCCCTAAGCCTTCACTCAGAATTATACAGAAATCTCTTCCTTGGCTCATGGATAATGATTGCTAACAGGTATCTTGTCAGTTCTGTTCTTAGGGAATTTAGCACAGATGTGTGACAATCTTCCAAGCGTCTAGCTTGAAAACTTGTGATGATCTATTTTGACTTGTGTGTCCAGAGGGAATGCAAATAAAAATGTTTAGAAAAGCCCAAAGAGAGAGGACAGCTGATCCAATCTATTCTGGAAGAAGTAATTTCATGTTGTCGGAGGGAACTGACAGTGCAGAGAGAAATACTGGCTCAATATCACCTTAGTGACCTGCCTGGTGTACCTGCCCTTGTTTGTCATGACATCTTCACACTCGTTTTGCTACAGCCCTTAAATTTATAGATATATGTATGAATGAGGGGTCCAATTCTGTTCTACAGCCCTTCAGAAATGAGAACAGAACAAAATACTGGTATGTCCTTCCAGGGAGCAGAGCCAAAGTGAGAGTGGCTCAATGATCCTAAATGATTTGCAAAGAATTTTGTTGCTGAGCTTTAGAGTCCAAAGATGATGGAGGAAGAAAGTCCAGGACATGTCAGAACCCCGGCCAAATTCCATTCCTACATCAGGAACTTCACCCTCCATCTTTCAATAGCTGCTCTAGTGCTGCTCATCTCACTCACACAAAGTGCACAGGATTTTCTGTGTGCACTTGAGGGGGTTTCAAGTGATCAAACCAATTTTCAGAGTGGGTATCTAGTGGAGAAAATGTTGGCCTCGTATATCTGCCTCCTTCTGGGTTTGCAATGCAGAGAGTACAGTTTAATTTTGGCGAAGGGCATATTTTTCAGGAAAAAGTGAGGTCCTGGCTGTAAAAAATAGTAGCAGGGTGTCACAGTAAGAACATAAATTAGGTTCCAGTAACCTAAACCTTTATTCTCTTAGAATTTTTGAACATATTTCAATAAATGAAAATAAGTTTCCCTCTAATACAAGGGTGCATTTTTTGTCAAAAATTCTAAGATGAGAGGAAGAAGTTACAATCAAAAAGATTTGGCCAGAAGTACTGCCAGTGGCCTTTGTCTGAAGGTTTGGTATGATGTCAGAAAGAAAATCTCTCTATATCATAGATGTTTTCCAGAAAAGATGACCTCTTGTGATGAGAGCTGCACTGTCTTGTTCACCAAAGCCATGGCTTATTGACCATAAATGTTTATGAGAGTGTTTAGTGTGAGGAAACTGATTGGTTTCACATTTACTACCAGGACCATCAGATAACAGCTTTTATTTACTACTTCAATAACGTAGCTTTGAACAAAATGTCCTGATCTCCTGTGACTAATCTACCTTGCTTTGTATCTCCCTCTGAGATTCATCCTCTGACCAGATTTATAGTTTTAGTTAACCTCAGCTACAAGCATCATCTATCCTGATCCTGCAGTGGAGGTAAATGGGATCTCTTCCCTTCTTTTGCAATGGATGCTGGAAGCACTCCCTGACCTAGCTATGTGATCCTGTTGTGGTTCAAATAGAGCTGTGCCACTGTTTGGAAATTGGCAGTACAACAGAGATAAATGATGCTGCTATTATTCTCATTTCTTCGCTGAAAGGGGTTTCGAGCACTGAAACAGGCTGCACAGGGAAGCAGCTGAGTCACCATCCCTGGGTGTATTTAAGAGATGTGTGGATGTGGCATTTAAGAAAATGTTTAATGTTGACTTGGCTATGTTAGGTTAACTTAGCTGAGCTGATGATCTAAAGAGTTCTTTCCAGCATAGATGATCCTGTGATTATTTTATTTTGTACATGTAAAGAATGCCAAGGTCAGTAGATTAATGTTTTGGGTCTATACTATGGCCTGAAGAATTAAGCATCAGGAAAATTAGGTTCTTTGCACATGTACATACAAAACATACACATGTAGATATTCAATAGGCACATGGCAAATCCAACACTTCTGAGATTTTTCACATTCTATGGGCCTGTGATACATGCAGGACTTAGGCATAGCAGGCAGTCTAATACAGGACAGACCATGGGGTTTGTTCTGATTTATTCATATTGGAAATCCTGAAATTATGGTAGCAAATTGACAAATTCTCTATTCATGGTAAGCTCTGAACAGATCCTACTCTGGTCCTTAAAATTCTTGTAATTTTAAGAGAATTTATGTTAATGTGGTCACTGAAAAGACAGAAGTTTACTGCTCCCATTTCCATGAGCTTTCCCTTTAGAAGGAATCCTTTTGTGAACCAGGAGGCTTTACCTCCTTGTCTTTACCCTTTCCTTTCCAACAAATAACTATGCCTGTAACAAGTCACTGAAACAAGGAGCCAAACAAGGAGTCCCTGACAGGCTTGCTTTTGCAAGAGTTTGCAGCTTTAGATTGAGTTGAAAACCTCTCTTGGAGAGACCTTCTGTGTAGATGACATTAAATTCATAGGAGAATGAACTTTACCAGAGTGGGGCAAAGATTTTACTCTACAATTGAAAGAGATATGGACTATTGCTGTATTGTATTTTACAACTTATTTAGAATGAGATAATAGCTGCTTGAAAAAAGTAACATTAGTCTTAGTTTGTTTCTTTGAAATCAGTGATTTGACTTCAGCTTTGCCAATGGGGAATACTCAGGAAAAGCCTGACACGCTCCCAAAATTCTAATAGCAGCAGGCTAAAACATAACAGCCCCATGAGCCTGAGCAATCCACATTGGCTTTGAAAATGCTCCTCTCTTGTGCTGTCTGAAAGAAAATAACCAGAGAAATTCAATACTTTCCCTTTTTATCGATTTATTTTTATTTTTAGAACATGATTTCATTACTTCAATTAGGCTTCAGTTGTCTGATTAGCCCTCATACTTGGCAGGACATAATAAATAAGGTTTTCAGTATATAAAGGCCAACAAAATAGTATGGGTGTTAGGGCATCTAAAAGTTAAACAACTTTAAACAGACAAAATTGACATCAGATCCTACTGTTCAATTTCATGCAAAATTACTGAAGGATTTCTGATCAACTTCTCATGAGATCAAATTATTCAGCCCTTTCATACTTGGTTAAGCAAATTTTCTAGCTATATCTTGTCTCAGACAGTGGTCAGCAATGGATGCTTAGGAGAAGAACATAAGGATAATAATTCATTAAACTGAAATATCTGTAGCTGTCTTATCCATGTATCATAGGATAAATCTATCCTCAGGAGTTGCTCCTGAGCTGTTTTGTGTACAGCTTGGAACAGTGACAAAAGTAGTAAGTGATTTCATCCTGCCATAACTGAGTTTCAGTGCTCCAGAGGAGCTCAGTGCAAACACCTTTCAAATACACTGCAGCTCCAGGAGGACAGGGCAGCAAACACCTCAGCCCTCCATTCCTGCCTTTTCCCTAAAACCTGGGAAAATGTGTAGTGATCCTCCCCTGACTCATGCTCTGCCAGCTCCCGGGAGCCACAGTCACCCTGGGCTGGGGACTATAGATGGAGCTGCAATCCATCAGTTCAAGCTTTTATCAACCCAACTCCCTGCTTATTCATCACATAACGACTCAGAGGGAATACTGGCTTAAGGTCCACCTGAAAACACTGAGGACTGAATGACACAATTTATCTTTAAAACACATAGAGCTGTATTGGCCCCAGGGAGGCTGAGGCAAAGGGAAAAACTAATTGGAGTAAGAGAGTGCTGGTAGTTTTCTCATTATTCTTTGTGAGCAGGAATGGAATTATATACCATGTGCTAAAACCCAAAGAATATTTTTTTCGGAGCACATTTTTCATTCAAACTCCACCTTTGCAGATTTTACTGGAGATAAAATTACTACATATCTATAATTTGTGCCAGCCAGTAAAATTAAAACCCCTTACAAGCCTTAATGAATTTAGCTTTTTGCATTTCAACTTGAAGAGGAGAATGACAGAAGAAAATTAGCGTAGTTACATAAATGAAGCACCTTGGTGAATGGTGCACTCAGCATTTTAACAGGTAGCAGAGGTGAAAAATTACATTTTTCAGCATGTATAGTACTGATAGCCTGGCTTTTATGGCCAAAAAAAAAATTATAAAAGTTGAGATCATCTCAAGGGCACCAAATAGAGAAATCTCTTGTCTGGTGTGTGCTAGATGGTATATTAGAAAAACTGTCCTCAAAGTCCAAAAAGCAGATTGGAAAATTGCTTGATATCTGAAAAAAAAAAGTATTATCATTTGGAGAGTAAAACTCAGCCTTCCACAGAACAGGCAGTTACTTTATCCAGTTCAGTGGCTTATGAAAAACTGATACATAAGCTTCATAATAGACTTAATATTTTTAAGGTTGCCTGATCTCACATGGTTTGTGCAGAAAGACATCAGAGTAGAGGCTTATAGTGCCCAACACTCCTCACACTTACAAAGCCCAAGTGAAAAGGATTTGCATGGAAGCAATAGGCAGGTTAAGAGCAAGAGTGAATCTTCCTTTTACTTGCAAATAGGTAGAGGTAATTTGCAGTTTCTAACCATAATCTATGACCTACTCTGCAACAGCCTTGCTAATACAAGCCTGTATCCTGTGAGAGTGTGGGTCCAACTCACTCTAGCATCATGAGCAACAAATTCTTGTGGGTACAGCATATTTCCCGTATTCCCTAACCCAGATGGGCTGCTCAAATATTGCATTATTCCTGTGCTTCCTTCCAGCTCCCTCTGGTCACACAGAGAGCTGCAGGAACTGGGTAACAGACGTCGAGAATGCCAGCTGTGAAACAAAAGAGGGAGAACAGGAATTACTTCATTCTATCTGTTTCCCCTACTTTATTTTTTTTTCTTTTTTTTTTCTTTTTTTTTTCTAAAGTGATTGCTTTCCCACTCTGACTGTAACATGTGAAGAGTGAGATATTGACCTCTCACAAGCTTTTATACCAAGAATATTTACATATGCACAAACATATATAAGAATATAGACAAAGGTAGGTGTGGGAATGCAGTTAAATACCTGTGTGTAAATCCATGTATTCATTCACATAGAAAACCATCTAAAAGGGAGATGAAAAATAACTGTCTTGTGCCACTGAACCAGACTCTCCTGTCACAGAAAGTCACTGACACAGACATAAACACATCTGGGTGGGCCCTGCTCAGTGTTCAGGTCCTTATTAAATTTCTGTCTGGGGCACTGCCTAATTCATGCACATAAAACAAAGAATTGGAATAGACAAACACCAAATTCATCATAGTCCAGGGTGCTATCAGTCTTTTCTTGTCTTTTGGTACCATAGATCCAGAACCTCTGGATGAAAGCAAAATTTTGCATGTGAAAAGGACTGTTCTCCTGTATATTCACTCCAAGCTTATCCCATGAGCATTTGAAAGGCTGCTTAGTTTTATCAGCAGTAACTTGTGCAGCTGTATAAACCTGCACTAGCAAGCTTCTTGTCAGACCACAACAGCCTCAGTTTTAAATGATCCCTACTTCCTCAGGAAGTGCGTTTGAACCTGACATACTTAAAAATTTACTTCAAATGAGAAAAAAAGATGTTTCTGTGGTAAAACAATAGTGCAAGCAGAGACCTTGCCTTCATACTTTTGCACATGCTGGAAATGTTAGGGCTGGATTCCATCAGATGATCAACTGGGAGCTGATGCAGCCTAATATTTCTCATCAGTTTGGTTCCCTTGGCTCCTCAGACATCTGCTCCCTGGAGCTTCAGGTAGAGAGTTAACAGATTCAGACAGACAGGATACACTGGAAAATTACCTCCTAATTCCAAGAAAATGGAAATCCGTTGAATATTTCCTTTCAGGAAAGGTTTTTTTCCTGATTTGCAGAAGCTGATTTTATTTCTTGAAAACTACCCATGTGACCCAAGTAATAAATATTTTTTTCAGGAAGAAAATTTCACTTTCCAGTCATCTTTAGTCCTTTGCTATTCCCTAGAGCTTCTGTGACATCAAGAACAAAAGCACCACAAGAGACTGGAAAGTTTGAAAAGTCTTGGCTACCTGTTCTAGGGGAAAATTCTGGTGGGGAGAAACTAGGAGTGCTTCCCGTTTCTGCTCACATCTGCTCCGTGAATCTCCGGGGATCTTGAAACACATGGAATTTCTTCAATAACATTTTTCAATTCTTGCTCATTGCTATTCTGCTCACTATAACATAAAAATGACACATAGCTTTTTTAAATTGGTGAGAACAGCACTGCAGGTATCACTATGATTTTAGATCTTGGTCTGTAACACAGAAAAGAGACACCTTTTCTTAGAGGAAATGAATGTACAAACACGAGGTTTGGGCAAAGAATTATGCACAAGTTTTTTCTGCGAAAGAGAAAGGGACAGATTAGATTTGGGAAGAGGAGCAGAAATTTGTGAGGCAAGCCAGCACACTAATGGCTTTGGATTGTTACTTGCCTTCATCTGGCTGTCTCCATGAGGGTAGAAAAGATCTGCCCATCCTGCCCACTTGGAAACTCTCTGATATATCCAAAGCACTTTTGGAAACCCCTCCAAAATCCTTTATCATTATGTAAAGCTCATAAACTTTACCATATTTATAATTCTCCCCTGCTTGTTTTTTCTTGATTTAGCAGTTTACACACTTAAAATAAACACTCTTTCCAAATGGCTGCAAGCACTTAGATGAAGACCTATATCAGGGGGAATGACCAGCACAACAGGTATTTTAAATTACATATCTCTGACTAACGTGGGCTAGGATTTACTCTGTTTCATCTGAGAGCCTCTAGTAGCGCTATCACAAGCAGTGAACTAGATAATACATAAACAACTTAAACTTCTAAACAACTTCTTTGGAAGCTCATTTGTTTGAAATCAGTTCAGACCATTTGAAAAAACAAGAAATTCCTTGGAGTCAGAGGGCTGTGCTGATATCAGGTCGTGAGAAATGCTGATTAGGATGGAAAATGGCTCAGAACTTACCTGAGTTTTGAGTGATCTCATATTCAGGGAAAGCTGAGCAGAATTATGGCTGGCACAAATGATTAGAACCATTCCTAACAACAGATAGGCTGGGATAACTGTACGTGTGTATTGCAGTTCCAGTAATGACTCACTTCTCTGATTTAATTAATTAGATGAATGTTTACAGCAGTAAGTTAAAAGTGCTACAGTTTTCCTGGTATGCTTGCTATTCAAACATTATTTTTTAATCAGTGGCAGAGAAAGCCTGATTTCTTACTACGATGCCATTTAAAAATAAAATGAAGTGAAACATTTTTGACCCAGATTAATCACAAAGCAAGAAACAAAATAATCCTTAAATTATTTAAAAGAAGTGCTAAAATTTAGGTTTTAAAATAAAAGAGAAAGTTGACTGTGTTAATCCCACTGTTAGTCCTTTATCTTTAAAAATCAATGCAGATTGCACCCTTCCTTTGGCTAGAAAACCTGCAGCTGCTGCTCTGCATTTAATTCAGCCAGCAGTAACCTTACCCTCAGTAGAGGGCAGGTGATATCTACTCAACTACCATCAACAAAACCAGCAGGATGATCATTTGATGTTCACAGAATTTCCTGGAAACCATACCCTACAAATCATTAATAGATATGCTCCTTGTTCAGGTCCACACAACTGTAACATTGATTTTCAACAGAACACATCCAGATGAACCTACTTGCTAAATGTGATTTTCTTTCATCTTTTCTTTTATTTTTCTTCTTTAATGTTCTAAAAATAATTTGTGAAAAAGAGGTTAAGAGATAACTTGACCACATTTAAAAATATCTACACAGAGAGACAACTTCTAACAGTGCAAGGCTCTTTAATCTGCCAGACAAGTAGATGGTACGATGAGGTGACTGAAAGTCAAAGCTCAGCAAAATTAAACTAGAAATGCATGGTACAAGTTTAGTGACAGAGGTCAGGACAACATGCCTAGAATGTATTTCCATCACTTGAAACCTCTGACCCAAGTAAAGCATTAGAGACTTTCTAAGACGTGTTTCAGGTCAAGCAGATATTACCTGGATCATTACAGGAATTAGTGGATATAATTCCATGGTGTGTGTTAGGGAGAAGATTCTTGCAGATACTTAGATTGGACTCAACAGCAGTGATTCTGTTGTGAGGGAGGTGAATCTGCCCTTCTGCTGTGCCCTTGTAAGGCCCCACCTGGGTATTGCATCCAGCTCTGGGGTCCCTGGCACAGGGAGGACATGGACTTCTTGGAGCAAGTCCAGAGGACGGGCACAAAGATGACTGCATGGATGGAGCACATCTCCATTGAGGAAAGGCTGAGAGAGCTGGGATTGTTCTGCCTGGAAAGAAAAGGCTTCATGGTAACCTAATTGTGTGGCCTTCCAACAGCTGAAGGAAACTTACAGGAAAGGTTAACTTTTTGCCACAGCATGTACTGACAGGACAAGAGAGAATGACTTCAGCCTGAAGGAGATTTAGATTTGATGTTAGGATAAAATTCTTCACTGCAAGGGTGGTGAGGCAATGGGACAGGTTGATCAGAGAATCTATGGATGTCCCATCCCTGAAAGTGGATCCTGCCCTTTAAGGCCAGGCTGCATGGAGCTCTGAGCAACCTGCTCTAGTGAAAGGTGCCTTTACTCATGGCAGTGCAGTTAGAACTAGAGAATCTTTAAGGTCCCTTCCAATCCAAACCATTCTATGACTCTGTGGTCTTCTCTATGAAGCAATACATTTAGAAAGTTTTCAAAGATGTGAGACACAAAGGAAGTATATTTGTGTTATCTGAAATTTTGGATATGAGTTTTAACATCTTCTAAGAATTACATTCTTGGGCTGAGAGGCATATTGTAGAGTACCTTAATTTGATTTTCTTCAAAATATTGATCCTATTCTCCTAAAATCATATGTTATATTGGATAGAATCATAGGTGTCTCCATCTTCAGTAGGCCTCTTAGGACTTCTTTATAACTCAGTGAAAATAATAGTTATTTTGAGGGTATGATTCACCTACTTCTAACATCTCTGTGTGAAACAGACAGACTGTATGCTAAATGTGCTTCTGTAGTCACAGTGATTATATGATTATAGGACAAGCAGATTTAGATGTATAAATTCAGATGATGAGTTTCAGTCTTACAGTACAAAATACAGTTGTATTTAGTTTAGATTCCTTTTGGTTTTCACAAATGGGATCAGGTCTCTCCTCATTTCATTTAATTCACCTTTAACTCTGTTTCAGAGGTTTGGTCCTGTTGAGAGTCAGAGAAGAGAAGATGCAAATTCTTCTAAATTTACTTAAACTTTCTGATATCATCAGCTGCAAAACATAAGAACATTATTGCAGAAAAGGTTATTTGAGTATGAATGAAGATATTAACAGAATTTTTTAAAATAGCTGTATGTGTGCTCTGGGCCTAGTACAAAGTCTCCCAAAGGCAAAGGAAAATTGCAAAGTTTGAACTTTAATTTCTGTTACCATCTCCTGAAACTATTAAAAAAATTAAAAAATATTAGTAAGCTGTAAAAGAATCAGACAAAATTTAAGATTCTTGAAGTTTTTTAGTGTTATAAACTGGATAGTTTTCATTGTTCAATTCCTTAATTTTCTTCTTCCAGTTCCTGCTCATTTTAAAAAATCAGTAACTGTGATTGTTTGGAAAAAATAAGGAAATTCTTGAATTCTTCTGGCTTATTGGATTGCTTTGCTAAAGAGGATAAATGGGCTGTAGTGTGGTAACCTAGTTACAATTGTTATTTATGGAAGCTTCTATTCCAGTCAAATTAGCCTGTCAGTAAGGCAGAGAAAGAGTGTGCACAATTTCAAGATACTATATATATAAAGTAAAAGTTGTAGGGAAAGCAGAGTGATAAGCTATTGTCTCTGTGTGAAACAATAGATTACTGTGTCACTAGTTGTGGTTTTATAATGAACATTCATGGGAGCACTTACGTGAACATTCATGTAAGTTTAATTTTCATATGGACATACAGCCTTGGCACTATTTTTTTTGTTTGACTATTTAATTTTTCTAATTAGCACAATTTTAGCATAACATTCCTGCAGTAAATTATACTCACCACTGATGGTCTGCTCTGAGGCATCAATCCTGCTGGATTAATGAGCAATATTTAGAAATATTGCCTGAAGCTCAGACATGGGTGCAAGCTGATAAGTGGCAAAAGTTTTGACCAGTAGGTCCTCTGGAAAAGATCTTTCCTCCCTCTGCCTGAGCTGAACAGCTGCAAGATCCATAGCCAGATTCCCATAAGTTCCTTTCTCTACATAGTTCCCATTCTATAGAAAGGTAGAAATCAATTCTCTTCCTTTTTCAGCAGAGCTGATAGCCATGGGCTGAAGAGGAAAAATCTTTTTTGGGCAAAATTGTTTAGAAGTGATCGAGCACCTCTCTGCATTAAGGTTGTGCTTACCAGTAAGCCATTCAAAGGAACAGACAGAATTCATTGAGAAAAAGCAGTTTCAAAAAGCTTTCTGACTGTATTCTGTAAATTTGAAAAACCTTGTAATATGGAGATG
The DNA here is from genome assembly GCA_013400215.1 of Cisticola juncidis. Taxonomy (NCBI): domain Eukaryota; kingdom Metazoa; phylum Chordata; class Aves; order Passeriformes; family Cisticolidae; genus Cisticola; species Cisticola juncidis. Next base: position 179,222 of record VXBR01007648.1, on the reverse strand, counting down.
CTTAGATGTTCTAATATATTTTCAAACTGGAACAGTAATTCTAAACGGAGAAAAACTGCAGCAAGGCCATTTATATGTCATTTGGACTACATAGATTGATACCTACCAATGATCCTGGGCCTTGAATGTTGACATGGAAATCAGATGTGGCAGAGAGTAGAAATTTCTTTGCCTCTGACCTGCATGAAAATGGAAAAAAAATAGTCTGTAATTCATGTAGATCATATGTATCGTTCAGATTTGCTTTCTTATAGAAGTATTTTCAAAAGAAAAAATTGTTCATCCTTCCTTCAGATGTCATTAATTGAACTCCACACTATCCATAAATAATGTTTAAAGGTGCATCTTCAGCAGAATCTCCTTCTCGTGCAAGCTAACCTTGCAAACAAGAGCACATTTATTCATGGAGCCAAGGAATGGCCTGGGTTGGAAGAGACCTTAATAATCATTTCATTGCAACCTCCCTGACATGGGCAAGGATGCCACCCAATAGATCAGGTTGTTCAGAGCCCCATCCATCATGGTCTTAAACACTTCCAGGGACAGAGCATTTAAAATATCTGAGTAACCTATTCCAGTGCCTTATTACCCTCACAGTAAAAAATTTAATCCTAGCATCTAATCTAAATCTCTACACTTTTAGTATAAAATCATTCCCTATTGTCCTGTCACTATCTGCTCATTTGAACAGTCATGCTACCTCTTTTTTTTATAAGGCTGCTTTAAGTACTGCAATGTGTCAATGAGCTCTGCCCAGATCCTTCTCTTTTCCTGTCCTAACAACCCCAAGTGTCTCAGCCTGTCTTCATAGGAGGGGTGCTTCAGCCCTCTGATCACCTGGACACACTTCAACAGGTCCACATTTTCCTTTTTTCTGAGGACCCCAGAGCTGGACACTGCAGGTGGGGGTCACACAAGGGCAGAGCAGAGGGGCAGAATCCCCTCCCAGCCCTGCTGCCCACAGTGCTTCTGCTGCAACCCAAGATGACCTTGGCTGTCTGGGCTGTGAGCACACACTGTTGGCTCATGTTCAGCTTTTCATCCATGACAGCCTCCAAGTCCTTCTCCACAGTGCTTTCAATGTATTCTTTTCCCAGGCTTTGCTCATATCTCAGATTGCCCTGACCCAGGTGCAGCACCTTCCAGCTGGCCTTGTTTAACTTTATGAGGTTCTCGAGGAGCCATTTCTTGAGCTTTTCCCTGGATGGCATTTCTTTCTTCTCTTGCACAGGTTTCTGTGCAGCTGACATCAAAATGATGACACCATTACACACTTTCCTGTCTGGGTCTTTCTCTTGCCTTTTTCACAAGAGGTAAGCAGAAGGCTGACCTTAGCTGAGTGAGACTAATCTTCTTGCAAGCTTCTGCTGCTGTTGATGGAGAGAGCAATTTAGAGCAGGCACCTAAATCAACACAGTAATAGTCTCTGGAGGATCCTGTTTCATTCCACTGACTATAGTGGGAGACTAAATAAGATGTGAGGCTGGATTTAGCTTTTGTGATTGCCTCTCTCCAACTTCAAAACACCGAGTGACTAAAAACTTCATTCAGCATCCTAAGATTCTTGCATTAATGAAGTATTTCTGACCTTCTTTTTGACACTGAGATAACATATTTCATATTGGTCCCTATTCATAAGCATCTGCCATACACTTTCCAGTTGTAGCACTTCTCTTGCCTCCACTGGGAGAGTAGATGACTTGAATTATTCACCACTGTTTTGATAGTAAACTCCATCACAGATTTTATAGCCTAATTAGGCATATAATATTTTGATTTAAATATGGCCCATTTATCTGCATTTATTTCATGTGGGACTCAGTTAATTTTAATTATAAAAGTGTTTGCAACCTAGTCAAAGGGATTCTCTGCAAAGTTGATGGAGAAGATCAAGCATCTCCAGAGTGCAACAAATGAAGTTTTGTAATAGATGAGTGTTTGTAGTACATGGGATGAATTGCCTTTGGGAGGTTTTGAAGACTAGATAAATATTTATTACACATCCTTAAAGCATTTGTCATGAGAAGACCTAGTTTCACTCCTGGAAATTTGGAATCCACTTGGATATGTTATAAAGCAACAATAATGAGCAGTAATAATTTATCAGACTGCAGTGGATACCTTATAATGAAACAGGAGGGGTTTTGTATCTATCTGTGCTACTGTTTTATGGCTCCTGCTGTGTTGTTCTGCAGCAGTGTTTTGCCCTAATTCTTGTTGCCTATATTTGAAAAAGCTTTATGTACCACATTTCTGCCTTACAATGAGGAAAGAACATCAGGTTATAAATAAAGCATTCACAGAAATTGTAAGATTTAAACACCGAGGTTCTTTTGCAAGCATTTCTATCACAAGCAACAGTTTCAATCCAGAAATCAAGGCATCTTTTTCTCTGGGGAAACTGTTTCAAGTCAATCACAGTCTTGTGAATAGGAAGGTAATTGGAATGGATGCCTTTTTTTTTTTTTTTTTTTTAATAATGCATTTTAGCAGTAGAGAAAGCATTTGTATTCTAGTTAAAATTAAAATCAAAGGGGGATAACAGAGTGGGAAAGAAACGTGTAGGGGGAGGGGAAAAGAGATCAGAATATCTATAAATATATTGACAGAGGTTTTTGAAAGAAAAAAAAACAACAACAAAAACGTCACTTCTGCACAGAAAACAAAATAAGGAAAAAAGCCACAGGAACGTAATCAAATACATAGGGTTTTATTGGGATTGAATAATCAACTTCCTATATGAGTATTTCAAGATCAATATAGATATAAAGACCTCATTCGGTGAACTTGTGCTGCATTACAGTAAAGAGGAAATAACAAAAAGGAGGAGCATTTCACACACTGGTTTGTAGCCTGAAGCCCCCTGAGTCTGCATTGCAAAGCAGCCCAAAAATGTGTTCATAAACTTCTTTTTGAAACACCTGCTGCCAACAGAAGGCATATGGATCCTTGAAAATTCAGATATTACCTGGAAGAATAGCTCCAAAGACATTCTTTATCTATTAAAAAGTTATACAAAGCAAATTTGATCTACAATTGACTTTCCCATTAATGAGATAGGAACAGAGCAAGGCAAAAAGATATCCTTGATTATTTAGGGTTTTACAGCTTAAAGTGTCTTCATATGGCAACAAAAACTCTTAACACAGGTAAACAGGTGTTTTCACATTATGTCATTTCTCTTTCTGTTTGACACAATCATTTCCTGGAAGAAAAATAATCTGTTCGTGTCTAGCATTGAAGGAGCTGGGGTTTTTGCTGTTATTTTCAGTTGCTTTTTGTTTTGTTAAACACAGAACAAGTTTAATAAAAACAGTCTCAGAATTATAGAATTGCCTGCTGGTATAAATATGAAAAAAAATTGTGGCAGCAGTTTGAAGCCTCATTAAAAATTTAAATCTGATATAATCTACAAAATCATTTTGACTGCTACTTAGGCAAGATCAGCAGATGACTGCATATTGCTTCAAAAAAGGAAAGGTCTTGGCTTTTAATGGTAACAGATCTATAGAACAACTTAAGGACCCCTCATCTAGAAGTACAACTTGGTTTTTTACCTTTTCCTCTGTTATATTTCTTTGGGGAATATTATGAAAGAAGAACAAATTTAAGATGCTCTAGAATATTCTGCTGCAATTAGCAAGCAATATATGATGTTGTTCTAAAAATGCCAAAGATAATGTTTTTACACTGCATTATCATAACTCCTGCCCTCTGTAGGTTTCTACAAGGAGGAAAAAGAAAAATGTCACAGATTTTAATTAAAAGTACTTTTAAGAGATAAGATAAAAGGTATTAAACATTTATGCCCTGGGTACATCAGGATTGATTTCCTTCTTATGTTACTGGCTGTAGAACTGGTACACCCTCAGTAGTTATTCTCAAAGACCTTGGTGCCATGCAGTTGCTGGCAGCCTCAGCACAAAACTTGCAAAGCTCCCAGTTGTGTTTTGAGTGACCCCATACCATGTTCAACAGAACAGGAGTTTTTTCTGAGGCACATGATGCTCTCCTCTCAGTGTACAGCAACAGTAGGAGCACTGTGAAGAAATCATATCTTGCAGTCAAGATCTCTGTTTATACAAGGTGCAAGGATTCAGACTCATAATGTGAAACTGAAATAAAATTAAAAACCAGTGCTGATCTTTCTGTATGAGTGCCCAAAGGATATCTGAACACAGTAGGAATGCAAAGATCAACTTATAGAGCTCAGAGCTACTTTAGGTGTTCACCAACTGTAAAATCTGCAATTAACTGTCAGAACTTGTTTCAGCAGTTTGAGTTACCTTGAAAAAACTGCTCAGGGAACAAATTCTTTGAGATGAGTTTCCATTGCCTTTTCAGGGAAGACTTCAATGTTGTCTTGTCTTCTGCCCTTTAGAAAGAACTGGTAATGCCATGTAGAGTTTATAGTTAGTATGGGTCTGTAGGAAACAGAAATATAGGAGAAAAAACCCTACCTCTGATGAAGCAGTTTGATTGTCTTTTAGTTACTGGTTAAAATATTTTAATTTTAACTCTTAAAAAATGTAAAAAATTTCTGTAAGAAAATGAGATTTTTTTTTAATTACAGAATTTTTTTAAAAGGAGAAGAAGAAAAAATAAAAAAAAACAAACAAAGGGTAAAAACTGTTTAGACAGCACATTCTGCCATATCATCCTAAACTCAAGAACCATTCTACTTTGATGTGTTCATGGCACAGGACCTTTCTTCAAATTCAGACACACACACACATATTTTGTATATCTTGAGTTCCTTTCAGACAAAAATTCCCTTCAGAACCCAAAGAAGGAAATTAATATAGCAGGTTGTGAGTAGTCTTATCCTATAGTCAATGTGTAAAACTGACAGAAGAATTGACATATCCCTGGAGGTGCCTGCCCTGGGCACTGGCTGGCTCAGACATCTGCATTGTGGTGAGATGGCTTCTGTTCATGGCCTCCAAGAATAATTCAATTGAAATACACAAAAGCCACATTGGCAAGAAGGCTCACAGATAGAATTTTCAAAATAATATTCCTTTTGCCTTCTCTTTCTTCTTAAGGAAACTCTTAGGAACAGGAAGTAATCCTCATCTAGTTGAGACAGCAAAAATAAGATAGATGGCACATATGGAAGGATGAGTGGTGATAATGTGCAGACAGCTGAAAGTCTGAGCTGCAAAACTGATGGCATTTATGACACGGTGGTCATGGACAGATATTGTTAGGGATTTGGTCCTTTGAGTTGCATAGTCCATCTCCTGCCTGCTGACAGAGAGACAGCACCAGTTCTGTGTGTTCTTATGTCACTGCCAGAATTTTACATTTTAAAAGGCAATATTATCATCTGCTTCACAGACTAATTCAATCTCTTTCAGATGATGCAATGACTGCTGAGTGCTTCTAGCAGTTTCCCTGAGCTTTCCTTAACTTTAATGGATAAAGAGGTGCAACATGCAAGATGCCTCTGAAACAATATTCTTTTCTCTAAAGTATCGCATTTCTGATTCAATGTTAAATTTGCCTTTAGGCCAGCCTGACTTCTTCTCAGTGGCTTTGCCAAGTAGCAATAAATTTGTGTTATATTCACTGCATTTCCTTCTTCAGAACAGAGGGTAGAAAACCACAAAACCCATTTCTTTGATGAATCATGAGACATTAAATATTAATTGTTTTATGCAATAATATTTGTTCTTTGATAGGAGTCACATTCCCTTCTAAATGCTCAGGATTTTTGTTATTAAAATTCGAAGTTTGAATGAAAAGGTCAAAAGCTAAAAGTGGATAGTGACTTTCACACATAACCATGGTGACAAGCACTTACCTGAGAAACACTTTAACTCATGCCACTGCTTGGTCTTTTTCTGACAATGAAAGAAAAAGGTCCTGTAATCCCAGCATCATTTATCACTTTTGGCCTCTAATAAAAGTGATGTTTCCCTTTGGAAAAAGACAGTTAGATGGATTATAGCTTGAGAATAACTTGTGTCATCATATCAGCTTGCCAAGCTAGAGGTACACAATGGGGATGGCAAATTTCCATGCCACTAATGAGTTTAGGGAACCCTCTGGTTCTCAACCAGTGGGAGTCACTGGTTCAGGTCCAGTAAACCATGGGCCAAAAAGAAGGGAGTTAGAAAGAAATATAGTGAATCAGTTCACATAATACAATAAAAACAGTAGCACTTTTTACAACAATTTGACAAACTCTTGAGCAGACTAGAGACACCTTCCTTTTCAACATGACCTTAAAGAACTTCTGAATTTGCAAACTCTAAGATACAGATATATATGACATATACTTACTAGAACATGTATTGTCACAGCCAGTTCATTCCAGTTGCTTTAATGTTGCACTGATATCTGTGAGGTTTGGTGGTGTCCAAAATTCCAAATAATGCATGTTTAAAGTTCAGAAAATTTTAATGTAAATGTTATTTTTGTCAGTGAAAAGTTTTTTTTAAAAGTGTCAATAAACTTAAATGAACTAATTTGTAAGAATTACAAAGAAAGCAGCATGGTGACAAAGATTCTTTGCATATGTGCTTGCTAGATGTAAAAATTTATTTAGTATTTTGATAAAATATTATGACAATTCACAGACAAGCAGGAACTGTCTTATGTATCTCACATAAAGCATTGATTTAGAAATGTAAGACCAGACACAGACAAAACACAATATTTGAGGCAATGTTTGAGAATGCACAAAGTTTCAAAGAAATCAGTAGGACCTTTTCTGTGGGTAAGGGAATTTTGGCTTATGGAAAACATCCAGCAGGAAGGGAAAAAAAAAAGGAAAAAAAAAAGAGAAAAATGGTATGTCTAAGAAATAAAAAGATAAAAAGTGGCCCAATTTTCTTGCGTTTCAGCAAGACTTACAGTCAGAGGTACATATTTCATTTCTGGAACTGCAAATCAAACCCACAAGTTTAGAGCTCTTTAGAAAGTTTATTCTAGCCTAAAATTTCTTTTTTATTTATTTTTCACTTTGAAGAAAATACTCAACAGTAAGTCCTTAAATATGTGAAGATAGCCTAGATTTTGAAAAGTTAGGAAGGAACAGGATTTATTGTGGCATTTTATCCTGAGAATTGCTATTCATGCTGCTTATACTGTCAAAACTGACAGCAGCAAAGGGTCATCAGTTCAAAGAAGACTGTGATTTATCTTTAAATTTATATGGCAGCTCTTATCCCACAGGATCTGCAAGCACTAGGCACAGCCACAGAAACATGTAGTCCATAGACTTTTACTGCATCATCTTTCCTTGTCAGGATTGTCAGATAGGAGACAAGACAATATTTTACACAAGCACAGGAGAAACTCAGAGGAAAACAGGCATTTTTGAAAAAACAGCAAACACCTCAGTATCCAAAACAACCCATTCAGTTACATTTGATTTAGATTTACATATTAGTAAACAGTTAAAAACCTAAAGTATCTGCATAACTTTCTCGAAAATCCATGCTTACGAAACTGCCTTGTTTACTGCATTCAAGCAGAGAGCTTGTGTTTGCTTTTCATGTGCTTTGATCTAAGATGGGAAGATAAAAAGAAGGGAAAATTTTTGGGTTCATTCAGACCAGTTTAGCTTTTCATCCAGAACTGTCACTGACTGAATTGGGAGTTTGCATCAAAATGTATTTTAGCGTTGTTTACTGATTAATTATTTATATTTTGTTTTTCCAAAATGCACCAGCCAAAAGAGATACTGTAAAAACCACAAGTCTTTGTAGAGTAAGCGCATGATCATCTTATATGTTCATCATACAATTGCAACTCATGACAGCAGCTTTATCTAGACAGGTGTCAAATGCACCTGAACAACTCCTGGTCTGGGATCTGAGGAGAATATGTAGAACATGTAAACAACCATGCATAAATGCATTTTTTTTCTTTTTTTAGACTGAAACAGCTTAGCTGCAAGACACACAGCACAATGAAAACAGATCTGATATGAGAGAAGAACTTAGTATTTAGCTGGCCTTCAAAGTACCAAAAAAGCTTCCGTCAAGATCTTCTCATCTCCTCACCAGCAGATTGATTGCATGACCTGGCTGTTTTGGAAATGCATCCCAAATTTCAGAGAGCCTTTGGGAAGAAAATGATGAGAAAATATACTACTGTGAGACAAATTAAAACTCCCACTCATCAGCACTGACCACTTAACCAGACACTAGAGAACATTAAATTTTAACACATCCACCACATTCCCTTTTGGATTCCAAGGTTAAAATGATGTGACTTTTTTACTACCTTAGTTTATAGATAATATAAAACTTAGTATTGCAGTACACTAATTCAAAAAAAGCCTCCTCTTTCTTTAGCAGAAAGAGAAAAATAAATGCTGTGTGCTATGTCAGCTGAAAAAAGTTTTGCTCAGGCAGTTGCAGTTTTTACTAATGCAGATACAGTAAACATAATAAATCCTTATAAAAATTCAAATTCCCATGCTCTCTGAGCCATTGCAGTCCATTTTTTATTTCCCTTCTAATCTATAATTTATTCAACTCCAATCTCTTTTTTCCCCCCTCAAATCAAAAGACTTCCTGGTGCAATGGATCTATAATTATATTGCAGCCCAATATAGAGTAATATAGAAGCATAATGTAATATACATAACTGCATTTATTAAACTGTACATTAATATATAATGGCAGTTTCACTAGATTAGTCTAGATCTGGTTAAATTAGATTTTACTTGTTATCAGTGGCAACCATTTGACTTACATGTCATTCTCCTTCTGGAAGCCCTGGGGAGCCACAGGAGTGACACAAGATGAAGGCAGTGCAACTCCTTGGGTGCACCCTCTTAGCAGGGATAAGGACAACATAAGACAAGTGTTAATGTCTGTCTCAGATTCTGTGGAAGCTATCTGTCCTTGTGCAGGTGTGAGAGGTGTAAAGAGCTCTGGGCAGAAAAGGGATGAACTGCACTGGGCAGATGTCATCTTGGCCAAAACACCACAGAGTGAAAGTGAGAGTAGAGGAGCAGGAGGGATGCTGTTGAATTCTGCTCTGAGAAGCCGGTGCAAAATGTCTTTGTATCTAAGAAGGAGCATCAGTAAGGGCAAAATCACTGTTGCTTGGTCAGGAATATGATTTTTTCTTTGTCAGGGCAGGAGGTATATCAGAGAAGACAGCTGTCTGCTCAGCCCAGCATGCCAATGCCCAGGTAAAAGATGCCAGGTAAGTGCTGGCATGGCGTGGTCAGACACTCACCTCAGAGAGCCCCTAGCAAGGGGTCACATCTGGGCATGCTGCTTTTCACTGCCACAGCAGGCAGGGCCACAGTGTGGGCAGCAACAGGCTAGCACAATCTTAGGTTTTTTCACACTGCAATGGATCCTCACTTCAGTCAAATCCTAGAGACAGATTTAAATTCTTCCTCACAGATTTGTAACAAGGCACTATTCTAGTGTTCTACTGAAATTTTTGGCCCCTAAAGTAGATGCACTAACCCCATTTCTTTTCAGGCCACTATCTCTTGATGTAAATCCTTCTTATTTCCCATAGTTTCTGGATTTTAAAACAAGACTGGTCAAATGTAATATTTTAAATAAATTTTATATTTTCTATGAATTTGGCAATTTTTATAACATGCATGTATTTTATCTTTGAAATAATGACTGTCTGAAATATTACTGTACATTTTAAAATAGCATCCCTTTTTGGTTAGAAAAGTCCCTAGCATTCAAGGAGTTTTTCTCCAGTTAATAGAAACAGCTTTCTGGACCTTATTTCTAAGTCAAAATTTGTTTACTTTACACCTTTTAAGTACTGTAGCACTGCATCTCTTTCTGCTAAGCTGAAGAGGTCCCTATTGCCACATTTCTTCACTCAGAGTCTAAGAGACAGTAGTTGCTCACCACCTTCTCTTTGCTGAGCTGAAGAGACTGAAGTCCCTGAATATAGCACTGTGTTCTAGGATTTTGCTGTTTTCACTGAGGGCTTGAGGAGTTTTGGAGATAGAGATGGGAGGGCCAAAAAAATGCAACAACTCCAATAACAGCAGCAGAATTGTGTTTACCAAACAATATGTTATCTTTTCCTACGTGGAAGGAGATTTACTGTGTGAATATAACAAAACAGTTTTATAATCACAGGAGGATCCACAAGAGGAGTGTCTTGTGTGGACACATATTGTGTCTTGTGTGGACAATTAAATTTTGTAATGCAGAGGTGTCTCACTTGATAACACTGGGAAACCTGTGACCCAAGGAAAGAGTGTGTCCTATGGCCATGAGTCACAGTCTGTCTTTAGCATCAACCTTTTCCTTCAGAATGACCTTGAATAATGCATTTCATCCCCTTTTTAGCTTTGAGCAAAGAAAGCTTTCTTTAAGAGTTCACTGAATACACGGCTTTGCTTCAGGCGATACCCTTGATCTCCATGAAACTTTAAGGACTTGATATTCCTGACTGTAACTGACAAATGGTCAAAACCCCTGTGGAATACAGCACCTTGAAAGGAGTTTTGAGGTTCCCACATTGCTGTGCAGAAATCACCCCTATCCTACATCTCTGAGTAAAGAGTGAGTGTGATTGACTTTCTCTCCTTGATAGCAGTCAGACTATGTTAAAGCAGTAACTTTTTTATTTTTATTTTTAAGAAAACAGAAGACTAACCTGTCATTCTTTCCAAGGAGAATTCTGTGGAAGTTCAGTTCATGGAAGTGCTTCCAAAAGCACTCTAGACTTCAAGGCTGTCATTCATGGACAATTCTGTGAGAGGTTTTATGTTTCTTTGGCTGAATGTAATAGGTAAAAAAAAAATGGAGCCTGTCCTTCTGGTGAGAGATGTCTTTAAGCAAAACTGCAAGTTTGGACAGGCTTTAAAGCAGTTACATTTTTAAAGTGCTGAAGAAAATTTCGGTTTTGTCCCATTTTACTTTATACAATAAAAAAAAGAGCAGGTTAATTCATTTTTCTTTTTATATTTGAGCATTTCTCCACAGCATAAAGATTGACCTCTGTGGGCATCTCTGGTGTTCATCTGCGAAACTGATATTACATGAAAGAGGCAGCGACAGGGGAGAAATGTCCATTTCCAGAAAAAGCATTTTAAAGGACTGGTTTACTGCTCTTATTGATTTAGTACAAGTACCTTGGAACTCAGGTGACTTGCTGCTTCTTGTGTGGCAGCTGTTATCTAACTTGGAAGCTGGCTGAGAAGCCAGAAATTGAGGTGACGAGGACACAGACCAAAAGGGCAGACTTGGTGACGAAAAGCTACAATTAAATAGCCTATGGTTAGATAATTGCAAGTGATGTGAATCAATTCCTTGGTAATTGATGGATTACTGATAGTCTTGTCCATCCTTTTACCTCCAGGTTTCTGCAGTCATGAGGTTAGCATAAATCACCTGCAACTAAAGGCTCTAAAATGAAGAGCTAGTGAGTAGGATGGAGGAAGTCTATAGACAAAGTGTTCCTAAATCTGTCTCTGCACTGTTGATATAATATGCATGCACTCCATACTTGCTTAGCAAAATAGCTGAACACTAATTTTAATTGAAGAAACCTATGAAATATGATAAAGGCATAGAAGGCTTTATGAACATAGTCTGAGCATTGAAAGAGTCGAATGTCTCCTTACATGTACTCTATGTGTTGGGGTTTTTTAAACTCCAGATATAGGGTAGGTAGAATTTAAAACAAACAAACAAATAAAAAATAACCAAAACCAAGAAAACCCAAACCATCAACGCCCTCCCAAAAAACTGAAAACCCCAAACAAAAAAAAAAAAAAAATTAGAAACAAACAAGCAAACAAATAAACAAAACCCCCCCACAAACTCCCAAAAAGTTATACGACATCCAGGAGAAGCGCAAGGTTTGAGAAATGTTTTGACCAACAAATTAGGAACTGTTTGTGCTGTTCACATGATTCAATACCTCATTTGCCTTAAAAGTAAGTGACAAGCCCATATGATAAAATTGAGTCCAGGGCTAAGATCAATGTTCAGACTTGTGGAAGCCTGTAAGCAGAATATTTCTGCAGCTGCATGATGGATTCATAATAAAAACCTAGGAATTCAAAGGTAATAAAATCTAATAAAGACTAAGCAAGTGGAAAAATATTCAACTGTTACATTTACTTGAAGATTGCGGTTACATTCTATTGACTGTAAGGTTTGCAGTTTTGCAGGTAACAATCTGACCATGAATCTTGTTTATTAAAGCTGCTTTGTTTTATTACTGGTAGTCTCCTTCAGGAGTGAAGGTGAGTGTGGGTGAGGATGAAAATGAGCAAACTATGTCATTTAAGGAAGTGAATTTGACTAACATAAGGACTAATACCTATCTTACAGCACACTAAAGCCTGGCATATATTGGTGTAAAATTTCCTCTGCCTGATGAAGACTAAGGCATCTCTTCCTAAAGACAGTGGCAGAAAACTAACCCAACCAACCAAAAGCTTTTCCCTTTTGTTTGTACACCTCCGTGGGGTTCAAATATGCAAACCCAGATATTCTTCAAAACTGAGACCAGATTATCATCCATATTCCTGTAGCTGCATGCAAAGGTTGTCAATTTGCTCGAAGAGAAAAATGAAGCAAGGAAACCTATTTAAATGCACAGTACAGCCACGTGTTCAATGGCTGGCACACACTCAGGAGCAGTGGCTGGGTACTGGATGACATTAGCACCTGGGTCAGCCTGCAGTTGATGCTAAGACTTCAGTAAGCTAGGTTTATGAGCCCTGGCTTTAAGTAAAGGGACATTACTGTCACTTAACTTCCCCTAGGGCCTACAGGTGATGTAAGAAGGATGTGCAAGGAAGGGACAAAAGAAAGGCAAGGAAATAGTGAAATTTAAGCAGAGTTTCTGTCATGCAGGTCCCTACCCCTCCCTGCCCCCCCACAAAAAAAAAATAAAAGAGATCCATAACCTTCCTCATCCACAGCAGTTTCACACTTTTGCCTAACCTACAGGCAAAACCTAATTGTCCCCTCCTTCAGAGTTACATTTTTTCCTCCCCCAAAGATTAAATATCAGCTCCCTCTAGTTATGTGAGGATATGCCACTATGGAAGACAACATGTTATGTGGCATAATATTGTGTATATATTGTTGTTGAACCTAAAATCTAAGAAAAGGTGATTTTCCTAATAGAAAAGATTAATGGCCTGAGCAGTCTTTAAAGATACATTTTTAAGGTCTACTTTTTTACTTTCATTTCCTGGAATTCTGGGTTCATTAAATATCAGAGTTGATACATACTGCACCTTACTGTGACTATAAAAATAAGAAGCTATACATAGGTACTGCACAACATAATATATACTGTGCCAGTGTCTACCATGAGCAGCTCACAGCTCTTTTTCAAGTCTGATTTTCTCTTTCATTGTTGATCATGCTGCTTCATGAAGTCTAAAATAAAAAATAGCCCAAAAGTACATTCACTTTAAATATGAGTGACAGCTCAGGCACTAAATCAGATTCAACATGCAAACAACCTAATGTGGACCAGATAGTAATAGATTATTAAGAAATTACTTCAAAATCTGTAATAAAACTTTTGGAGTTTTGCTGACTCTCTGAGCTGAAGCCTACTTCTGTACCATCCTATTTAATTGTCCCTGCTGGACTCATCCTTCAGGAAGACCCCTGTACTTTTTAAAGCCTCATAGTATCCTGTGGCAATGCGTTTCACATTTCGTTTTGTGATTGGTGGGGTGAGGAAGGGAACTCTGATTTAGTTTTAGCATGTTTCCTAACAATTTTGCTGGGACCTTCCCAGTTCTTTTATTACAAGAACCAGCAATAAACCCTTTTTATTGTTTACAGGTGCCAGGTTAGTTATTTTTTCTGCAGAAGTAGATCCTTAATGCATATATATAGATAGACAGAGGCATAGGGGTTATATCGGCTGTGGAGAACTCCTTTTTTATGTCCTGAAAATAATGCTTTATTCTTAATATTTAATTTCCCTCTCACTGGGCCCAAGGTTTTATTACTGCTACTATTCTTGCTTTTATTGCTATTTCTTTTATCATTAGGAATTGTCAGATACTCCTTAGTGTTTTCACCTGGGCAAGAAGAACCTTTCAGCATGCAGGACAATTATAAAAAGTTTGATATACAGCCCCTCAGCTAGCACAGTCTGTATGAAATGCAGAGTTAGAAGAAAATAGCAGTTTCCTATTCAGTAAAAAGGACCAGGTGTTCTTGGGGTCAAATCTTTTTGCCCTGAACTGCAGATAAAGAGTTCCAGGTTGTAAGAATCTTATCCTTAGATAGGTCTTTCAGATACTTGGCTTTTCCATTTTGCTATTCTTATGATATTCACCTTTCTAAATGTAAGTAGATTTCCTAGAAGGCCTTTGAAAACCCTCTATGAAACTTTTAAAATATCTGTGGATATCTTGGAGTCTTTTCTACTTGGGATCATCTATTTCTTTTTTGATGTGCTCTTATTATTCCCTTCAGTTTCTGTTTTCCAGACAGCTGGCTCTGTTTTGGCAAACCTTGCTCCTGACTGAAGCCCTTTGAATGCATTCCATTTGTGATGTAAAATCTCTGGAGAGGTTGAGAACAGATGAATGCCATGCCCTCCTCTCAATACATTTCAAAACACTTAACAAAGAAGGTCAGTATCATTTTTTCCCTTTCTGTAGATAAGGACAGTGAGAGAGAGAGAGAGAGAGCAAATGACTAGTCTTACTTACCAAGGAAATCAATGACATAGCTAATGCCAGATATCTTAGGGACTAGTTCTAGGTGCTGAGTCTGTGCTGGCTGAGGGAATGTAGTCCTGACTAGCAGCACAGCAATTTCAGACAATGCCTGTTGGACTTTCAAAAAAAATTTAGGATTTTGATACTTAGCTTTCTTCTGAACTGGAACACATTTGAGAGTTCTCCAAGGGGAAAAAAACAAACAAACAAATAAAACCAAAACCAAAACCAAAACCAAAACCAAAACCAAAACCAAACAAAAAAACACTAAAAAACCCAAAAAAACCCAAACCAAACAAAAAACAAAAACAAAAGCACACAGGACTCTTTTTCTTCTGTTTTGAAATATTTCATGTCAACAGAACTGAAAGGTTTTGTGTTGAGAGGGACTCTGAAAAGTTACTTTTTACTGAAATACATGGTAACCTCAAATAATAAAACAAAGGCAAGCCACAGCAATAATTCAAAATGAATGACTCAAATGAACACTTAATTTGGATGTCCTGACTGTTCTACCTCAATGAAAATCTCCATTGAGAGATTAAAAAAAAAAAAAAAAAGATTGGGCAAAATGAACTGACATCTTGTTTCTAGGGTTTCAATGGCACCACACATTTCTTAGCATATGATTCCACTGTGATTTATCACTTGGTCTTTAGCTATTATATTTAGGTATGGAAAAATACTGTGCAATTACACAGTGGACATATGTAATTACAGATTTTCCTTCCTTTTCTCCTAGAAATCACTTTGCTGTGACCAAGAGCAGCAGAATATTGCTTAATAGTTCCTGAAGGAACAGGGAATTCTCACGGCAAGTTCTTTGAAATGGGAAGACGTGTGCTTTCCAGGGTGCAACATGCCAGTAGCTGGCAATGCAAGTTGCAATAACAACTTTCTAACCTGATTCCAGCAAACAGGCAAGACTGCTAACTTTCCAAGTTCATGTGCTGTTTTTCTAAAGCCCCAGCTCTGAAGTCCAGTAACTTTTCTCAGTTAGGCTGCTTTACTTTTTGTTCATTACAATTCCAAGCTGGTTTGATATCCACATGCTAGCAAACCAATCTTTTCATAAATCCTCTCTGAAATAGAATTGAGCTGAAGTAATGTGCTTTATCTGGTTAAATTAGCTAGAAAAATACTATATTTTATAATGAAGAATCCCTCAGGACATGAGATTTGGTTTAATTTTCACCTGGTGTTTATCACTGTGTATATTCTAAATTCTGTTAGTGTCTATAAACACAACAGCAGGTACTTGGACCTTGCAAAGATTTCTGGAGCCAGATCCAGAGAGAGATGTAGAGTAATGGAATGGCAGAAATCCAGCTTCTAAAATAAATGTAATCTGTCTACTGCTAATGAGAAACAAAACAGCTTCAAACTCCTCCAGAGGATGAAGCCACCTCTTGAATGTTTGATTGCGTGAGGAGTTTATGTCCCCACAATTGCATTTGGAATAAAGTACAACATTTATGAATGACCTGTATTGAAATGAGGGCACTTATAGTCTGGTCACATAACTTTATTTGTATTACACTAGCAGTCAGGAAGCCCAGAAAAATAACATGAGAGGGGGAAAAGTGATGAAGCACATGTATTTGATGATGAAACAACCCACTTAAAAGTTCCTGGCAAGACAGGATGTAAAATAAGGAATCCTGGTTTTCTGAATAGTAGAGGAAGCTACTTCCTTCACTACGGTAAAATATTTATACTGAAAATCAGCCTATAGTCAATATTTGGATACCTTGTAAATAGGCTCTTCCCCTCTGTCCCGATGGAAATGATGAAAAAAAGGGAAAAACCCCAAGCATTAAGGTTTTTCTGTTTTGAGAAGTGCTTCTGGAAGATCTCACTCATTTCCTTTTGAGGCAGAAATTATTAATGCAGCCTAGGTTTGGTTTTGGACAAAATTGAAAGAACAGCATTCCAGGAGCAAAAAAATAAACCTCACAGGAGAAAGACACTGTCACAGGTCATTTTGTCTGTGAAAGGTATCAGCCTTACTGTGATGCTGAGTAACAAGGAGAGAATCTTGCAATGGAGTCTTAAAAGGAAAATATGATGTTTTTAAGAAGTAGCAGCTTGACTGAACTGGAAAGAATTGTTTGTGGAATTGATGTTAATTCCAGCAAGAAGAACAGTTTTTAAGGCTTTTTTAACATTCAGGCTACAGAAGAATGTATCTGCAATCTATAAAAGGTGCTAGTGCACAAAGGAAAGCTCCACAAAGCAGGAAGAAGATAAAGCAGCATCTGGTATGGACGTTATTATCAAAAGAGCTTTTAATAGGAAAATTGCATTATTATAATTATAAATTAACGTAATCAGGGAGCAATAATAAAGGGGGAGCCTTCTGAAAAACATGGTACTTAACATTCCAGAAATATGTGTACTTTCTGTAGGGAACTAAGACCTCCCTTGCAACTCCATATGTCAGGTCTGAATTTGCTGAATTAAAGATTAAATAATTTTAAAGTATTTATGATGTTTGTATCCTTGACCAGATTTATGCTGCCCCAGTTCAGGTGCTGAAGAGAATTGCCTAATTTATGACCTCATCTCTTAGTCAGTGGAAGATGTTATACTTTTTCAGAGGTCTAGTCATCCATGAATATCTCAGCTGTCCTAGGGAATTTTCTATGTCCTGGATAAATAATCTCTTGATGAATCCAGAAAGACATGAAAGCACCCACAATCCTAACTCATTTTAGTCTCTGAAGTTAGGAGAGGTGGATTCTCTTCCTTTACCTACTAGTGATTGGCAGAAATGGTCCCAGACAGTAAATTTGTCTGAACTTCCTTAATGTGTCTTACACTCAATCCCACTGAGGATCTCAGACCCTTAGGTGAGAAGTCCAGTCTTATACAGGAAAAGCTTAGAGGTTTAGGTAATTTTATTCTTTTACTTTAATCATATGAAAAATGTAGTTTTAAAAAGAAAATAATCTGGCACAGAGAATTTTTAAGATGACTAAAATGTTGCCACGGTAGACAACAGCTTAAAATCAATTGCTAAAATATTGTTACTATTTAGACTAAGTAGGTGGAATACAGAAAAAAGATATTGCGGGTAAATCCAGGGCAACAGCTTTAGGTGCTCTGACTCAGTTTGTACATTATGAAACAAGACATCCTAGGCAGTCTTTAGAATTCAGTCACAGAGTTGAATCTGGTGGATACTAAAGGGCAGTAACACCTGTGGAAATCCAGGATAAGAAAGTCAAGCATAAGAGGGACCTGGTGTGATAGATCAACTGCACTGGTTGACCCTGAAACTTGGAGTTCATTTCAAGTGAGTGTCTGCACTGTGTAACACCATAGTTAATTGCAACTTTAATTTATTACAAAACATACATTCTTGGTTTATAAACTCCAAGGGATTTTATTTGTAGTAAATGCAAATGTATTCCAAGTGACTTCATTGGATGCAGATGCCTCCACAGCTTAGATGAATCTCATTCAGTCATAGCTGGAAAATATTTTTTGAAGTGCTGTGCAAACTTAAAAAAAAATCCCCTTCCAAAAATGTGAGCAAAGACTGGACTAGATAAGAAATGGAGAGAAGATACTCGGGAAAAGGAAATTACGACAAGACCATTGTCATAAATAGTAAAGCTTGGTGCACCTGAGGACCAATTCTTGTCCTGTTTGGAGGTATTTTTTAGGTTACACAACAAATAACAAAATAAGGAAGAACCTGAAACTCAGTAATGAAGCACTTGTATAGATGCTTCAGACATTCTTCCCAAACATGCTAAGCATCATATGGGAGAAAGCTGGGAGTTTCTAACCTGAGATCTTGTAAGTAATGAACTTTTTATTCATGGCCCAATGAAGGAGAGATTATAGAGTATAAAAATGGGCTCTGGCAGGTTCTGAAGATAAACTTTCCAATTATTTTGATGACAATGCAAACCCAATATATTTTAGCCTCTAATCAATTTCCTCTATTGAAGAAAAATCTGTGATAAGTAGGAAAGAAGAGGAAATTTCTTCCTTCATTTTTGTTCTATAATTTTCCTTCTCTTAGTGTGACTATGTTTTATTATTTGAAAATGTGTCTGTGGAGAAAGGGCAACACTGTAATTTGGCCTACACTGACTTTTCTTGCACTGAAGTTTAATTCATTGTGCATGACACTGTGCAACAGATAAAAACTATGAACTATGACAAAGAAGTAACTGATCACAAAAATACCTCATTATTGAGCACTGACTGAATGCTATTTGCATACATAATAACAAAGTTGTGACAATTAGAACGAGGTGAAGTTTAGTGTGCATACATTAACAGAGCTTTTGGATTTTGGTCTTTATTATTTTTTCCTGTCCTTTATGATTTTAATGCAGAACAGCTTGTACAATTTAAATTAAAGAAAATTTACCAGATGACTAAACAAAACTCACATTTCTTTATGATTTCATGGAAAATATAGATGCAGAAATGTTGTCCACAGACACGTCTACATCAAATCAAGGCAAGTTCAAAAAATTCATTCTATTGAGGTAGTCAGATTTTTGCAATAAGGCAATATGATGAAAAAGAAACTAAAGGATGAATTGATACTATGTGGATCTTGAAATGCTGTACTCTGTCCTTCAAGAGGCAGACAAATTGTGCAGAAAAGCAAAGAAAATTGAGTTTAGGTAGTTTGGATTTCTCATTTGAATTAAAAGATAATCACATGTGTATTATAGAATCACAGAATATTTTATGGTATTTGGAAAAACCACTAAGGTGACTGAGTGCAGCCATTATACCAGAGCTGCCAAGTCCACCACTAAACCAGTGTCCTTAAGTGTCACAGCCACACATCTTTCAAATACCTCCAGGGATGGCCACTAAACCACTTCCCCAGGCAGACCATTCCAATGTTTAACCACTCCTTCAGTGAACAAATTTTTCCAGCCTGAACCTCTCCCAGAGGTTCAACCTGAGACAATTTACTTTTGTACTAAGACTTGTTACTTTGGACAAGGGGCCAACCCCTACCCAGCTGCACCCTCCTTTCAGGCAGTTGCAGAGAGTGGTAAGGTCACCCCTGAGCTTCCTTCTCCCAACACTGAACAACTTCAGTTCCATCACCCTCTCCCCATATGACTTGTTCTACCCTTCACCAGTTGCCTTCTTCGCAAGTCCAAGTCAACTATGATCAGAAAATCTAAGGAGCTTGTTTTTAAAATTCATATTCCTGACATAACAAAACTAATACTTACAGTAGTATTTGAAAAGCAGTTATGTTAACTGTGCTCACACAGAAATTGCTATCTTCAAAACGAGCAGTAGGCTAACAAATAGTGGAAGTCAAAGCATTTTCTGTCAAGAAAATTAAGTTGTCTATATATACATAAATATAACCCGCCTGTTGTTTGGAGTGATATTGCAGTGGAATGTGCAAGAATTGATTTAGAAATATCTTCAAGTGGATTTGAGTCTAGTATTTAAAAATAACAGGTCCCATTCCACTGTTCAAATATTTTTGTTTTCCCTGACTCTCAAATATAATTTATCTTTCAGAAAGGAGAATTTAGTGTTATAAATTTGCTAATTAGCAGCCAGAAACATGGGCTACTTAGATAAATAGAAAATTGCTCATGGGTGTCCATGAAATTTAATTAAAATGAGAAAAAAAGAAATAAAGAAAAAAGCTGTTTCATTTGTCTAGAACCTTTGCCACTACTCTGCCTGGTCTTTTAATCAGAAGTTAGTCCCTCAAGACCAAAGAAGTACTTAAAGATATGGAAGGAAAGTAGTTAAAAAACTCCAATTAAAAACAAAAACAAAACAAACAAAAAACCCAACAAACAAACAAACAAACAAACAAACAAAAACCCAACAAAAACAACAACAAAAAACCCCACAGAAAATAATGTAGGTAATTGTAATAAACTCTGTTAAAACCTTGATTCTAAACCTTGGTCTTGAGTTCAGGATTTGGCTCATCTGTGTTATCAAACAATGGATCTACTTTTCCCCTCCCTTGTCTGTCATCTTTCACATGATGTCTCCAAGGACCAGCATTTTAAAATCCTTGGTAGACTGATGAAAAAGCAGAAAATTTCTTAAATATAAATAACCAGGTGTCATTTTTCCTCCCACACCCAAGTTCACCATTGTGTAAGATACAGGCTGATTTGCAAATTCTATTGTTGGGACTCAGTAAGCTCAGTGAATATTGCAAATTGAAAGTGTATAATAATAATTCCTATTTCTCCATGAAGTTACTTTAAGAAAGAAAACAAAAAAAGAAATATTAAGTAAATTGAGCATACAAAAAGTAAAACAAATCAAAACCTTTTCTTTTTTAGACTGTGAAAGGCGTTAATTACAGAATCTTAGCATCTCTTAGAGCAGAAAAGACTCCTGAGACTGTCAAGTCCAACCATTTCTGCTGAGTGGATGCCATGGCTCCATGGCTGAGCTGTCAGGGCTATGATGCCCTTCCTGCCTGAAGTTCCATGGCCTTTCTGCCCGTCCTGCTGGCAGTGCTCCAGGTTACCCCTGCTCCCCAGGAGCTTCTTCTGTAGGAGCAGGAGCCTTGGCCACTATCGATTCTGGCCCTGTCCAGGTCCCATCTGTCACTGCCGTCAGAGCTACAGGCTCCTGGCAGCTCTTGGCTCCCTGTGAGATCCCCCTGGTTCAGGACCCACATACCATGCTAGAGCACTCTAGAATTCTTGTGCTGACACCAGAGCTCCTCACCTTAGTGACTGAGGCTGTATGTGTTCAATTACTCCTTTTGTGTTTAATTCTTGTTCATATGTGGCTTCCCCCAGCTCCCCCACCCCATCTTCTACTTAGACTGGAAGCTATTTGATTAGAGGAAATCCCCTTCAGTCAGAAGGAAACATGATACTTATGGAATACCTCATGAATGGCCTTGGTCTCATAAACATCCTAGTGTATCTTATTGTCCATAAGTAATGCAGCACAGACCTGCAAGCCACTATTTCATAGAGTTATCTTGAAACTCAGAACTTGTTTCCAACCTTGTGCTACTGAGCTTAAGTTCAACTTTCCTCAAAACATTTGGAAATAAGGAATGTTTAAAATGTAATTTTATATGAGGATCACTTGACCTGGTATGGATGTAGCAGCAGTTCTCGCTCCCTGTTCTCTATTGTTGCCAATTCTGGGATTTCTCCCTTCCTAGAAAGTGAAAAGAAGCAGTTTCTTGTCCTCTCATTGAGAAAATAGCACAGAGATGGGGCCAAGAACCAACCAATTTCACTGCTGCAGAATAAAAATACCCACAAGATACCACTGCACAGCATCAGACAATCTAAATCAGAAAGAGCATATCTATCAGCAGCTGTTAAACACCCAATGGTCTGATCATGTACTGCAGCTTAGGAAGTCTCTAATCAGGCCTTTGGTCTACCTAAAGCTTTTATCATGGGTTGTTGTGTACCCTCAGACATGGGGAAGTTGCATCACAGTCACAGTTACCCCATGGTCATGGAACATGGGTACCCTGTCCCATGAAATGGGGCAGAGGCAGGTGTGTGCAGAGCACACAATTAACCAAACAGTATCCATTGTGATTAGTTTTGATTATTCAGTTGTAGTCAAGCTTGCCTGAAAACTGACCATGTCTTAGCAGCTGTCAAGCTCCTTTTGAGACAGCACTCCTGCCCAGCTGCAGTTTGGAATAAAGACAGTCCTCATGCTATACTATTTCCCCCATTTCTGCAGGGCAGCCTGGGGCAGGATAGCAGCATCAATCAGTTTAGAAACTTTATATTTCTCTTTAAGCTCTTCTAAGCAAAGCATGTCATACACAGTACTCTTAAAGCCTCATTTCGCTTTCTTTAGATGCTGAAAATAAAACAGGAAAAACAAAGGCAGAAAGAGAGCAAGAGAGACAGCTGTAAAATGCCTTACTGGACCCTGATGACTCATCAAACATTTCCACACTGCCAGGATTATGGTTTCCCATAATAATACTAGAATGCCATGGCATGTTAGGGGAAGGAAGGTATCGTCAGCTATCTCACCACAGCACAATCAGTATAACAAAATCCCTATATACTCACTAAAGGTTCCCAGAACACTAAAAAGGTTTCAATTTCTCATTCTTTAAGGGAAGTAGGATAGTAGTCATCCTTCAGTGAAAGAGATCCAATGCCAAACTGGTTAAGGGATCAGCCTCACATAGTAAAGTCCAGGTTGCATTCTCAGTTTCCACCATTGTACTGGCAATGGCTTGAGCTGTGAAGAAATCCTGCTTCTTCAGTTTAGAGCTAGAGGTCACTGGGTATAAACTTTATCTACTTTAGCTCCATGTAACACCAGCTTCAAGAGTTTTCATGATTTATTTAGACAGTCCTGGAGGGTCTCCTTCTTTCAGAGGCAACATAATGGGATTTAGTGTAGTAAAGCATTTCTAAGAGGAGTAAGAGAAACTAACTGGGATGGCTGAGGATTTGAAGTACAAGGATCATCTCATGTAGTGACTAATAGCAAGTCACCACACTACATGGAACTTCATTCCAGTCTCATATTCTATGACCATTATCACAAATAAACTAACAATAAGAAAAAATACAATATTGAACCCACATTAATTTTAATGTTCCTTTCAACAAGAAAATACACAAAGCTTTTTTCACTACTATCTGTTTAAAAAACATCTGCCTTTTTTTCATTAGTTTTTGATTTTGGAAAAGTCAAAGCAGTGTGTTTGCATATTTTGAATGGAACTGTGACATTTTCATCTTAATTAGTTAAAAAATAAAATTCTAGTTCCCCTACCACAGTGGAGATTCACAGGTGATGCAGCATGGATACCTCATGGTCCCATTCTGGGATGCACACTCAGCTGTTGCCCAATGGTACGTCTGAAATCCAGTGGCATCCTGTGAGAGACTGAAATGGTTAATGGCTTAGACATTTCTAAGTTCATGAGAGGATTTTTCCCCCCTGTAGCAATCTGCAAAGAAGCAACTGTTCATTTGTGACCAGGAAAATCCACCACTTCCCAGACTGGAATGTGGATTGTGACAGGAACTTGAGATAAGATAAAGTGGATGTTACTGTCTAATTGTCCAGATTTAGGGAGAAGAATATATCCACAAGCCATACTGGAAGAGAGACAGGGATGCTCATGGCTCAAAAATTTTAGGGGCCAGCTGCAAGTAGCTGCCTAGGTGCAGAGGATGAGCACACCCCACCTCAGGCTACAACTGGGTGTTCAAAAAGATAAAGGAAGAGTTACATCCTGTAAGGAATGGTTGCAACAACCAGGTCTCATTGCAAGGCCTATGGGGGGTGAGATCTTTCTATTCTGATTTCTTTCCCTTTCTCATATGTTTTCTTAATATTTTTATGTTTTTATATTGCTATGCCACTATGAATAACACCATAAAACAGCTACATACCTGTTAGCCAGTACAACCAATCCATTCTACAATAAACCCTATGTGTATAACATGAACAAACATTGATCATTCAATGTTGTTTGACTCTAATCCACCCCAATGGATTTATTAACAAAAACTTGGATTATCCTCACCTTTTGCCGTGGGTCATAACACATTCACAGTGTATCATGTAAGTTTCTTAGGAAAGAGTCCATCTGGAAACACAGAGATGAGTTAGAAAATCAGGAATCAGACTTCCACCAGTAGGTTCAGTCTGTGGCTAAGATGACTACAAACTACATATTTTTTATTTCGATTACAGTAACACCAATTTTTTCCTTTTTGACAATCATCATTAAAAAATTTATTTATAAGGTCTTCTTTTATAATGGCACTTCAGCATCAAAGTGTGAATTATTCAATGATGAATTATGAAAACTATTAAGGCTGACTACTTTGACAAATCTGGCTTTAAAAATTATATTTGTTATTTTTTAAATATTGTTATTTAATTTTATGTCTTGTTTAGCATTGCCTTTTGATCAAAGCCAGATCAAAAGATTACAATTATTGGGGAAGTTTTTCATATCTTTCAGCAGGCTCTGGATCTGCTGAGATTCCCCTGATGTTTGGTGAGTGCTCAGCAGCCACTCTGAAATACCAGGCTGCTCTCAAGCCTTTTCTCAAATCTTATATTGTTCTCAAGCAGCCCTATTTGCTTGCTAGCAGAGGATGACAGAAGCACCGTTAGACAGAAAAACTTAATCCACAATTTTAATAATTTTTATTATGCCTGCTGGCTTTAGAGTTGTTTCTTGTAAATATCTAAAAGTTGTCAATAAAGTAATAATAAAACATTGTTCACTAAAATAAGAATTATTCTCTTTTTATTTTGTTAAATGGAATTTTGTATTTTGATTTTAAAATCCACTTTGAAAAGCTTAAAGCATAGACTATTTTGCTTTCATTGTGGAAAAAAGGAAAGGAAAAATCCCTTCTTATCACTTTTCTTCCCCCTAAAACTGAATTTTCTTTTTTAAATTTTGTAGCAAGAGAGAATGGGGAATTTCTGAATTTCTTGCAAGTCTGCTTATCCTTATGCACATCAACACACTCAAAGATCATACCTCAAAAGCTGACTAAAACCCTGTTCCCAACAGCAACCTGAGATATAATTGGAAAGCATTGTTTTAGAAATGCATTTCTCCCATTCATTAATTGGCAAATGTGGTAGAACCACACACATTAAATATTCAAGTGATGAGTGTGTGTCGTGAGCCTTGCAGAGCCAAGAAACCCAAGTGCTGGGGTTTCTTTCTTTGTGAGGCATATTCCCGACAAACACCATCAGGACTGCGCAGCGGAGGCAGCAAGGGACGCGCTTCAGGCTGTGTAAGTAATGTCTGTGGGGATCAAAACAGAAAAGGTGAATGAGAGAAGGATGACTGATAGAAGACCTGGGATGTTTTCTAATTAGAACTGCTTTATAATACTTAGTGCACCACCATCAATTATGGATGTCCTGATGATTGTCCTCTTCATCCTTGTTTAGGCCTTAATGAACATTATATGCAGTTCCAATTACTGTCACATGAAACCACTTTATAACAACTTCTCCCCCAAATGAAGGAGCATTAAAAACCGAATAAGAAGAAACATTTAAAATGGTAGGTCCAGAGCAATTATTCTGTGCTGCCTCTCCTTGAGTCAACATGCATTTTCTTTGGCCTTAATAAGTCTCCTCTGAATGATTTTCCCTCAAGGGTGAGAAGAGGAAGATGGATCACACAGCCTGGCAATCAGTGATCGATAGTACAGAGATTAATCCAATGGCACCTGGGAGCCACCCAGTGTGTCTGTCCTGATGCCCTCTCATTCCCACTTATACAAATCACAACGCCCACACCCCCTGGTTTTGGTCCTGTGGGATGGTGCCTTGACCCAGCCTGGGCGTGGCCAAGGGCCAGGCAAACAGGCAGTTTTGTGTGCACTCACCCAGTGACACTCATTCCTTGCAGGGAAGAAAAATAGAGATGCCAAAACAAATAGAGCAGGGAGCACCCTTCTCCCACTGATGTTTTTCCTGATGTGCTGAATCCTGTACTGAGGAAGAAAACAGAGACTGAAAAACAACCCTTGAAAACCTTGAACACAAGATAGCACCTGTATTTCATGAGAGATGGTGTATTGGGAACATGGAGACAATAGGCAGGAAATTCATTCCTACAAATCTCAGCTCCACCCTCAGAAAAAAACCCCAGCAAAACAGAACTTCCCATCTTTTGCATTGTGCTGCTCCAAAAGAAAAATAAGAATTTTTCATCTGCTACAACCTCATCAAAATGTTGGTGGAAAACAAACAATAATGAAAGGCTTTTATCAGTTTCTGAAGATTTGAAAAAGGAAAAAAAAAAAAAGGAAAAACAGCAATCGATGAACCAAGTAACTGATAATTACAATCTTATGAGCATTCTGTGTCCAAATTTACCATGATAATTTTTCTGGACAAGCAATATCCAGACAGGGAGTGAGGCACACCATTTTAGAGTTCTGCATTTTGCAGAAAGACAAATAATATTTTATTTCCAGAGAAAGATAAGGTCCATTCAGGGTTGTTTGGTTCTGTGTCATGTCCCTAGCCCCAGAAATTGTCTTGAAGGAGTGGCAAAGAGAAATGCTTAGCTACATTTAGAAATTTCATGGAAATGAATGACAGCTTTATGGCCAAACCTAGGCTCATTTATTTATCCAAGTGATCATATAACCACAGAATGGTTTGGGTTGGAAGGGATCTTAAAAATCATTCAGTTCTAACCACTCTACCATGGGCAGGGACACTTTGCACTAGAGCAGGTTGTTCAAAGGCCCATCTAACCTGGCCTTGAACACCCCAGAGATGGGGCATTCACAGCTTATCTGGGTAACCTATACCAGTGTCTCACCAACCTCACAGTGAAAAATTCTTACTTACATGTAATCTAAATTTCTGGGTTTTCAGTTTAAATCTGTTCCCCCTTGTTCCATCACTATGCATAAAGCTTCTGAATATTTGGACATATACGCTAAAAAGTTTTACCTAGTTTGGTAATGTCAGAGAGAAATGTAATGGAACAGCACAAAGTCTCCAAGAGCTTTGGTAGATACATGCATCCTCAACTGGCTGTGTTACTTCCAGGAGGGTAATCTGTGGCCAACAGAGACACCTGTGCCTCCTGAGGCAGAGCCTGATGTCTAGAAGAGACTAGATGTCTAGAAGAGTGTCATGAAGAGAAATAGCCTGGTACCTGAGATTCCTGAAATTTGTATCTCTGCTTGCTGAGGTTTGTATAAGTGATCCCACCTGTTGATAGATTTGGGAAGCCTCCTTCATGTACTGATGCTCAGTTGACATGCAGTAGCTCCTCGAAGAGCAGAACTCTATTATGTATCTGTTTTTATTAATTGTCACTCTTCCCTTCATTCAGACTTCAAATTCCACTGCAACAGATTGGATTTCTTGAATAGCTTTGAATAGGCACAACAAAAAGTTTGAAAAGCACAAAACCTTCATTTGCGGAAATCATGTTTTCGATTTAAGAAGTTCCATACTGAAACATAATAAAGTGCATTTTACCAGATATTAAATAAGGCCATTTTTAGGTAGAGGTAAATTGCACTGGGTCAGACAGTCTCTGATTATCCTTTTCTATTGGAATTTTAATGCTGCTTGGAGAAAATCACAGTCAAGGGTGATGATAACTGCCAAAAAGAAAATATATTTAGAAGAAATAATATGAAAGTGTGGGGGAAAATAACTAAGGCGGTTAAACTAGGAAAAAGTATCTAAAATGAGGAAAAGAAAGAAATTAAAAATTAAAATTAAAAATGTTTTAACATGTATGCCAACTAGGAAGGATGTTAAGTGAGGTCAGTGAAGCACTGATAAAGATGTTAAAAGAGAAGCTGGACATTTAGAGGACTTGCATAGTCCCTATACATTATAAAAAGGACTAACATACCCCTGTTTTTCCCCTCCAGCTAATCTGCCAGCTCAAATAAATAGAAATCCTCCTCATCAAGCTTGAAAAACAGTGGAGAGAAAAATGGATATGGCAGCATCTCTATATTATTGTCCTCACTTGAGGACTTTACTTGAATGAAACTTATGTACCTTCGAGGCTCTAGGATGATTGAAGGGACTCCAGCAGAAATGATCGTACAATGACTGTCACCTTTGGGGACAGCTGTAGGACAGGAATGACAGCCAGCCTTCCCTGCTCCATCTGTTCCACTGACCCTTGCAGTAGGTCTCAGCCCTCTCCTGTGCAATGAGGGCAGGATTTAAGGTCAGCCTCTGAGGGTACAGCAGGTAATACAGTCACTGGCAGCTCAGAGACAGGCAGTGGTCTGGAAATGCAGGAACGGGTCAGGGAGTGCTCTGGATTTAGGCGTCTTTCTGACCTAATGCCTTAAGGAAATAATAAATATAACTTTCATTACATGGCTATCCAGCAAAGAGGTATCTGAGTGAGAACAGGCAATATCTTACCAAAGAATAAAAAACCATACAAACTATCCTCAGTATGATCAATTTGTGTTCTCACTTTCCAAAATGATGGATAAATTTCTGCTCTTGTATGGGAATTATTTTTAAAGAAGTAATTAAAAGTGTGACACATTAAAGATATTTCTGTTCCTTGGGAATTACTCCTAACAAAGACAACTAAGACATTCCATAAATTCCACCAGCCTATTTTAAGGTGAGTTTTTTAGATAACAAGATAAAAATAATAAAACAGCTTTAATTCATAATTAATAATAAAAACCTTTCCTCCAAAATGGAAGATTTCCCTTAAATAAAGGAGATATCCTGTGGGAAGACAATTGTGTGCTAAATCATATTTCAATTACTCCATACATATTTCTCATTTCGAGCTCTTTAATATCATCTCACTCTTTTATTATCATCAACGAAGGTGCCAATGAGAAAAAAATGTATTTCTTTTTCTTTAAATATTTGCTGTAGCTTGTGTAATTATTGTGCTCAGCAAGAGACATGAAGCACTATTGAATTTTCCAACATATTTATTTTGAAGAGTAAAATACTTTTGCATCCCTCTTAAGAAACCTCCAGAGAAAGGCAGAAATAAATGTTGTTTAAAAAACAAACAAAAAAAGGAAATAAAAATAAGAGTGTATAAATGAGAAAATGCAGCTGACTTTTGAGAAAGCAGATTTTACAAGTAATTTGCACAAACAAGACACTTCAAGGATAACAGCATCTCAGCTGACCCAGATTCTGCTGGCTTCCAAGCCCATTTGTTTGGAAAATGTGCACAGCAAACACAACCTGGATAAAAGCCTCGGAGTTGCTGGAAGTACTTTTGCTCTTGAGGAACAAGAGAGAGGTTATTGAAAGTCTCTCTTTGGCTTTCCCTCCTCTGCTGAAATTACAAATACATGTCTACAGTAATAAGATAAAGCCTTCTGCTTAATTCAGAGCTTGATTAAGATGTAGACGAGTCTGAAGCAGCTTGTCCTTGTTCTGTCTATCATAACACGTATTACTTTATCCTAGGCTAAAGCTTTGCATCTCTCCTGATGTTTTCAGCTAAGGGTGTATTAGTGCTGTGGACGCACTATTTGACTAATCAGTATGATAACCACATGGCAGCTATAGATCAGCTGTCTACCTGTGTTGCTCTGTGAATATAAAATTTTATTATGTTTTTTTTTCCCTCTGCATTGATAATGCTGAGGACGGGTTACACTTGCCCTCATTTTGCTGAATTTCTCTGTTCATGGAACTGACACATCTTGGAAAAAAAATGTCAGTGCAGAGCTGAATAGCGCCAGGGCAGCTGCTGCACATCGAAGGACCAGCTCAAAAGGAGGGAGAGGTCAGCCTGCTCCCATGCTGTCTCAGGGCTTCACAGCTGCATTGGTACAAAGGCTGCTGGGTTCTTGCTAATGCATTGATTTCAAACATTTATCAGAAATCCTTTGTATTTAAGCAGACAAATTCACAAAAGTCAATCAGATGCTTCTCTTACACAGGCTGAGTTTTAGTTCTATTGAAATCCATTTTCTCTGCTGGGAGGAGATTTGGGTGTGCAGGTTACATGTTCAAATGTGCCCATATGAATTAGGTATCTACATCCCAGATGCTCTACTCTGAAAATTGGTGTTCTTGTCCCTCTCTTGAAGAAGACTGCCCCTCCATCCTTACAGTAGAGGAAGTTCAGCTGTTTCATGCCACAACTGTTAAATCATCATAATTCACAGAACTGATTGAGAGTTTTTCTGTGCATGCTGTGCTGCAAACCATGTAGCAGCTCAGCAGCTGCTGCAGGAACAGCTGAGGCACAAGCTGGAAGAGGGATCCTGTGGCAACCCTGGGGGTGGGTAGGAAGATCCTGCAGTCTTTCCCTGCCAAGACCCAGCGCCCAATCCGTCAGCACCTGCGTGGCCACCACAGAGAGGTCTGACAACAAAACCGGGAAGCCACATCAGTCTGAGGTATAGAAGAAGCCCTGCAGCCTAAAACCCTTTTAGTTATCCTGGCAAAACCCTGGATGCATGTTGACAGACACCTGTTTTTGCTGGCTCATGTTGTTTCCAACCGTGGTATGAGGGTACTGATGAAAAAGATTTGGCTGAATCACACAGCTTCTACAGGAAAGGGCTCTGCCAGGGTTGTGCCATGCTGAGCAGATGCCCTTCAGAGGCTAAATCCAGTGAGAAAAGAGAAATTGAAAGGGATTTTGAAGCTTATCCCCAAACACATATGTGCAGTAACCCTCAGACAGATACCCTCCTCTGTGCATGTCTGAGCAGTCAGAAAGTTGTGCTCAGATAGCTTGGTTAAAGACAGGCTTTACAAAAATCCTTATTAACCTCTTTCAGGCACAGTTTTGGTTGGTCTCAAGCTGCCAGTGGAAGTAGCTGGAGCTGGCTCAGCTGATAATTTTTCTGCAACGTGAGTGCTCCAAGGAGAAGCTGCCACATGTGACAGGTGGTGATAATGGTGTGGTGCTGTGCCACAGATTGCTCTGCAGGAGGGTGCTTCCCTGTCAAGCCATCTCATTGTCCATTTTTTCAATCAATTTAAGCTTGAAATGCATACACTGGGACACAACACAAGTAACTGCCATGTGCAGATGAAAGATACTGCCTTAAGAGTTCCCACTTTGAGCCCCAAGGATGCAATATTTGTATCAGAAAAACAAAATGAGAGCACTCACCTGAGATATATTTAAAAGAAGATGCGTGAATTATTGATATTCATCCAAATATCAAAACACCTAAATATATATTATGTGTCAACCTGAAAGATAATTATGAGAAGAAAATAACTTCCTCCTGCATCTTTCCTGATTCTGTTCTAGAAGTGCCAGTCAGACCCCCAAGGAACTGCAATATGAGACTTAATTCACTGATTCTTTCATTAAAATCTGTGTTGGGGTCTAGAGCTGGAGCTTTCTCAGCAAATTTTCAGTGCTTTCCTTGTTCATTTGGATTTTTGTTGATAAATCACTGAAGCTGCATGTGCTCATGGGAAGGAGTGATTTGGGTTAAATATTTCAACTCTTTGAACATGTTAAGAAGTCCTGTTTCAACACTTACTCATAAAAGTATAATCTGAATAATTTTCTGCGGGGTTTGATGAACCCGTCACGCAGAAATAGATAATCTCTATTGTATTGAATTGTTGATAACAGCAGTAACACAGAAAGGGGGTAAGGGTGACAAACCCAGGGCTCAGGGTGTGTGTGTGCATAGGTGGCTGCATGGTGGCTGTGTTCTGTGACAGAGGAGGGGAGATTTTACACAAAAGTATTTCCCACTGGAGTTATGAAATACCTGGAGGGAAGAAATTCCCTGGTTAAAGCCTGCCTGCACCCAGCCATGCATCAAATATTAACAGTGCATCTGCTGCACGTAGGACTAATGTGGCTCAGCCCTGCAGGGAAATGTTGAAAACTGTGAGGTTTCATTTCACTGCTAAGCCGGAATGTGCTAAGGATGTGTGTTGTGTGAGTGACGTGACACTTTGAAGCACTGCCAAGCAATTAACAATAATTTTATGATAAATTTCTTAATGATGTGGTTAGGCTCCTTTTAGGAGAAACAACAGCCATGGTGTCCTATTGAGACTGAAAGGTATGGGTATTCCAGCAATACTCTTAACTGTCCAAAATATTGTATTGAAGGCATATTGATTTTAACAATAGTTGTGACAAGAATGATTTCTGAATTTTATGGTTCCAGAAAGAAAGAGAAAACAAACCAAGGCTGATAAAGGGAAAGAGACAACACGTAATTAAAAGGAAAGTAAAATTAATTAAAAAATACGATTTTTCCAATTGAGTCTTCTTTACAATCAATTAAGACATATTATTTCATTTTAGAGTGAGGTAGAAAAGTTTCCAATTCATTCATGATTTAGGTATTTCAGATACATAAACCCCTTCATGTGGGGTTTGACATCAAATCCATTTATTTATTTATCTGTTGAAATGTTTAACATGGAGGAAGATCAGTGTTTTTGTTTTTTTCTCCAAATCTTCTGGGCTCATTTAATGAAGGAATCATGAGCTACAGCACTAAAAAAACTTTAAGCCAAAACCTCAGTCAGATGAAAACCAGAATTTTGTGAACTAGTTTTTGCTAATGGATTTTGTATAACTGTTCATGTGATCATGACCCAAATGATCTGAATACACACATATCTTTCCTAGAATGTCTGGACACTCACTGTCTGCTTCAGAAAGCCATGGTGAAAGTGACATTTGGGAAAAAGGGGCAGGAAGGTGCGGGAAGGGAAGGTGCGGGAAGGGAAGGTGCGGGAAGGTGCGGGAAGGGGCGGGAAGG
>VXBR01007648.1:101862-146041 GCA_013400215.1 Cisticola juncidis | reverse complement strand
GGAAGGGAAGGGAAGGGAAGGGAAGGGAAGGGAAGGGAGCAGACTGAGAGAGATACAGGTCTCTGAGGGTAGGTAGCCTTACTGTTAATTTTGCTACCTGAACAAGTTGTCATGAAGAGAGTAACTGATCTCAGATGAAAGATGCCTTCTTTCCTCATCCCTTCTTCCTCAGGAGTAACTACACAAGTG
Organism: Cisticola juncidis; assembly: GCA_013400215.1. Classification (NCBI taxonomy): domain Eukaryota; kingdom Metazoa; phylum Chordata; class Aves; order Passeriformes; family Cisticolidae; genus Cisticola; species Cisticola juncidis. Next base: position 145,852 of record VXBR01007648.1, on the reverse strand, counting down.
CCCATCTCTCACAGCAGCACTTCACCCTGCGTTTCAGGGCTCTGAAACAAGCAAAGCACATGGTGCCATTTTATCATATGTGAACATCAAACACCCAGTTTACTGAAGACATCATCAGATGATGACTTGAATATAACATTTTAAAAATGCTCTGTTCTCCTCTTCCATCTATACTGCCACTCTAAAGGATTTGGGATATCTCCTCAAGTCCTGTTTCAGAAAACCTCCAAATAGCCCAATTACTCAGGAAGTGGCTATGTTCTTTTTCTGGGCATTTTGCTCAAACCACAACCAAATCAAAACTGAAATCCAAACTGCTTCTCTAGGTGTGCCTTCACTGCCCTTCTTGTGGAAGTCCAAATCATATCAGGTTCCTTCCCAACATTTTCAGGCATTTGCTAACCCCACCTGATCTACTTGGTGTCCTTTTTTCCCTGTTACATGTCTCCAAGTAGCTAAATCAATGCCTTCATCTCACTATTTCAGTGTTCTCTCACACTATGCAACAGTCTTCTATTATTTAATCTGTAACCAATATTTCTGTTCTCTTCAATTTTGTGGGTCTTCATTATTTGTTTAGAAAATGCCTCATAAACAGTAAATGGTTTGATCAATTTTTAGTGTAGAGACACACACTGACAAAAGATCCAGAAGGTGACAGGGGAACCCTTGGCCCCATATCTGAATTTCAAGGTGCTATCTTCAGTATTGCTGTGTGTCCACTACATGGAAAAAATAAACTGAACACATGATTCACAGATTACTTATTCTGACATCTGGGATAGTATCATTACCTCTCTTTTCTGCTTGTACTTTTACAAATACTTTTGACTTTATGTTCTGCTTCAAATTTTCTTTACTTAGCATAAATTTTACTTGAAGTTGAATGTGAGTAAAAATACCATATAGGGTTACGTTTGCTCTGAAAGTAAGGGGTATTTATTTTTCTTTATTATACAAATAAGTGCTTTGACAGAGAAAATAAAAAAGTCTATTTTCAAGGGGAAAAAAGTTATTTTCACCAGTAAAATTCACTCTCATTGTTGGTCTAATTGTCTATCAGTCACGTCATGGGCTATTAGCTGCCTTTGCTCTGCAGAGGTAGCATAGGAGATTTAAAATAGCTGATGGTAATACAAAGTGGCTGTTCTTCCCTCCAACCTCAGCAAAAAGCTACAGATGAGCACAAAAGGGCTGGGTAATATCCTTCCATGAAAAATTAAGGCTATTTTTTTTCCAGTTATGGAATTATATTATACAGTGGATTAAATAAATCAAAACCAAGCAAGTAGTTCTTGGATAGTGTGAGTATCCTAGATGGGATAGGAGTATCTATCTGTTCCGCTGTATCTTCTCTGCTGATCGATGATTATCTTAACCAAACATGTGGTCTCAGATGGCAAAAGAAATGTAACTAATCCATCACTTCTATGGGATCTTTTTAAAATCTCTTTACTAGCTACACTGAATTAAACTAGGAAACTGCCAAGTGTTTCTGCTAAGTAGCTCATATGCTAGGAACAGAGCTCATGTAGCCATTAAATCAGCCTGCATCAATCTGATGCCTTTTTCTGGAGATACTTTGTCCCTTGTTTTAGTGACATTACATCCACATGTTAACGACCTTCTGCATCAACCTATCACAAAACTGACTTGAATATAACTGTGGAGGTTTACTTGTTCTGTGGGTGAGGCACCTTCTCAGTGCTGTGAAGGCCCACTGCTGACATGTGAGCTAGACTCACCTCCAGCCCTGCAATCCTTTCGTGTGAGCAGCAATGATCTGTGCATTTGTGTGGTGCCAAAGGTCTGTGTCATGTCCGGTGGTGCTGCAGAGCTGAGTTTAACTTCAGCTGTGTCTTCGAGAACTCATGGGATAACAAAATCTAAGTCTCCTTTTTGAAAACTTTGAGCATGGAGAAAATAGGTTAAAGTGACTTGAGAAATGAACAGGGGGAGAAAAAGAAGATAGTCAAGGTCTTTTAACAGGCTTTCCCAGGGACTTTTGCTCTTTGTATCCTTTTGGAAGGGAAATAGATGTTCTTGGGCCTCACTGCTTCTTTTCTATTCAGTCTTAGGGTAACAGATTCTGGTGATAACTGTTCAGAGAGTTTTCAGCACCATACAGAGGGAAATGTATTCTCAAACAAAACACATACATGTAACTTAATTTCATGACAACTCTGTTACTGTGTGAATGATACCATACAATTCCAAGGACAAATTTCATGTCAAAGAAACAAAAAAAAGTAAAGAAAGACAAAAATCTAAGTGGAAAAGAGCGTACATTCTATATCCTCCAGAAAGAAGAAAACAAATGTCACTCCTAACTGCTGTTAAAATCCCTGTCTATTTTTCTGCTATTATTACTAAACAAGGTCATAAACCTAACGTGGATGACAGTTTAAAAGGACGCTTGTGAACTTAAGATGATATAAAAGAGGGTTCGCACGGTCAGACCAAGAATTCAGAGCCAATATGCCAGTATGTCAGACCCCAATTTATTTCCTTTTCTGTCTTGTTTTTTAGGATAACTACATCATTTTGGACTATTCAGTTCCCCAGGCAGCACACAGCATGCATCTCTCAGAGAGCCAAGAATAGAATTGGGATTCTTTATGATCAGCTCCCTGCTGAGTACTAACAAGCAGCCATGTAATATATTGAGAAGGTGTGAGCATGTCAAGCTCCTTGCCCAGCTGGAAATAAAAATAGGAAATAAGCACCAAGACAAAAGCCTAACAAAGATATCAGTAACAGTGGCACAGAATGGTTTGTCAAATGTATTTGATACATACTTGCAGGACTGCTCTGCTTTTAGGCAGCTGTGGAAGCTCTTGCTCTCTTAGAGTAAATCTACTACCTTGCGTGCAAGGTATTGGAAATGGAGTGATGGCCTTATGGAGAGATTGAACTTCTCATCTATTATTCTTCCAACATTAAAAAACAGGAAACATATTCCCTTGTTCCTTATTTCTATTCTTTTAGGCAAGAGAGAGTCGACACATTATATTCAGCCATAAGTTATAAACTCTGTCTGCTGATTTTATCCTCTTGCAGGATCCTTGGATCTGTTTGTATTTATCAGAATGTTCCAAGGAGCAAGATTTTAGTTCTGACATTGATTTGTGGGTTTTGAAAATTTTTCCATCTGCATTAATTTTTCGAAGGACAGAATGTGTTTTATGCTCTTTGAGACTTTGAAATAAAGCTGTTGTATTCGTCAGATGCACTTTTCAGAAAGCTTTCATGAACTTTTTAACCACATCTATTAAATGTTGGGTACACATACAGCGCACAGGACTCATCTTTGATCCCTGACAGAAAAAAGGCGAAACTTCCACTTCTATCTGCCATGAATGCTCATGATTCTGCATTTGAATTGTGTGTTTTGAATATCCTACAAATCATCTTTCTGTAGCAAACTTACCCAAAATAAAATACAGAATATAACGGTTTTCAATATCATAGGACTGTACAATCATAGAATGCTTTGGGTTGGAAGGGACTTTAAAGATAATCTCGTTACACCATCTGCTAGACCAGGTTGTTCAAAGACCCATGCAATCTGACTTGAGCACTTCCAGGGATGGGGCACATACAACATCTTTGGGCAACCTGTGACACTGCCTTACCACACTCATTGTAAATAATTTACTCCTGATATCTAATCTGAAACTGCCCTCTTTCAGTTTAAAGCCATTCCCCCTTGTCCCATCACTACATGCCCTTGTTAAAAGTCCCTCTCCTCCTCTCTTGTAGCACCTTTAGGTACAGAAAGGCTGCCACAAGGTCACCCTGGAGCCTTCTTCTCTCCAGGTCGAACTGTCTCAGCCTGTCTTCATAGGAGAGATGTTCCTGCTCTCTGATCATTTCTGTGTTCCTCCTCTTGACTCGCTCCAGCAGGTCCTTGTCTTCCATGTGCTGGGGACAGCAGGGCTGGACACAGCACTGCAGGTGGGGTCTCATGAGAACAGAGCAGAGGGGCAGAATCTCCTCCTTCACTCTTCTCATGGCACTGCTCTGGATGCAGTTCAGGACACAGCTGACTTTATGGACTGCAAGTGCACATTGCTCATTCATATTCAGTATTTAATTCACCCCCAAGTCCTTCTCCACAGAGTTGCTTTCAATTCATTCATTGCCCATTCTGTATTTGTGCTTGTGATTGTTCCAGTCCAGGTGCAGAACCTTGAACCTGGCCTTGTTGCACTTCATGATGTTCACATGGGCCCCCTTTCAAGTCTGTCCTGGTCCTTCTGCATGGCACCCCTTCCCTCCAGCCTGTTGGATGCACCCCAGAGCTACATATCCTCCACAAACCCTCTGAGAGTGCTCCCTATCCCCCAGCCCATGTCGCTGACAAAGATATTAAACAGCACCAGCCCAAACACCAGCCCCTGAGAAACACCACTTGTCACTGCTCTATGCTCAGACACTGGGTCATTGACCACAGCTCTTCCAGTGCAACCTCCAGCCAATTCCTTACCCATCAAGGGGTCCTTCTGTCAGCTCCATGTCTCTCCAGCTTAGAGATGAGGAGGTCATGCTCAGCAGTGTCAGATGCTTTGCACAAGGACAGGCAGATGGCATCAGTTGCTCTTGCCTCATCCACCATGCTGCAACTCCTTTGTAGAAAGCCACAAAATTTGTCAGGCACAGTTTGCTCTTTTTGAAGACATATTGGCTGTCACAGATCACCTCATAATTTCCCTGTGCCTTAGCATGGTTTCCATTAGGAACTGCTCCATGATCTTGCTGAGCACAGAGAAAAATTCATTTAAGAGGAAAAGATGTATTTAGCATGGTTACTTTTTTATTTCACTTAGCTTTGGGAACTTAAAGGAAGTTGTAATATACAGAGGTTGGGAATAAACTGTTAGTGCTCAGGGTTGGGTTGCAACCATTCATTTTGAAATGAAACCACACTGTTTTTCTTTAAAGCTTTATTTAGTTAACCCATAATCTGTGAAGAGTGGAATTCCTCCATCAGTTTTACACAATCTCTTTCACAACATTCATGGAAAGATGTATAGATTCTGAATCGAATTCTGTATTCAGTTCTGAAAAGAAAGCCTCGGGTTATTTTCACTGAAGAGTTTATATCGAAGATATTGTGAACATCTTAGAAATATCTGACCTCTAATTCTCCTTAAAGAAAGAAATATTATCTCCTTGGGACACCATTATCTCACATCTCTGTAAAGACAGAGATTAAAAACATCAGAAAAACCTGTGCCTCTACAGAAGCAGAATTTTTCCTGCTGAATTTCAAGCCATTTTGCAGCATCCAAGAAGCAGAAAGCACACTTCACAACTCTTGTGTCCCTGTGACCTTGGTGGACTATAAAGACTTGGATGTCAGACTTTCAGCTGTGGAATGTAAAACTAAGCTGTTTGACAAACCACATCAGTCAGTGCCTCTGAACAGTGGCTCAAGAATCAGGACTTACCCTTTCTCTATTGAATGATTTATCAGAGTGGTAGAAAATATTGAGCTACTGCTTAAGAAACGCCAGAGGACAGTGGACCCGGGAGGGATACATGCATAATTCATGACACTGATCAACAATATTCATAGGGAACAGTAACTACTTACTTTTTCCACGTTTTTAGTAGACTTACATTTTATAAAAGGAAATTGCACAGGCACTCATCTTTATTCATAAATCTTAGGGCAGATAATTTCCCAAACCCATTGGAAAACTATGCATGCAAATGTATATTTTATACGTATTATTTTCCAAGACCATGTATATCCTAAACTATGGGGAATAACTGGAAGATGGGAAACAAAGAGAGGAATCTGTCAGTTCACCTAGGAACTTTAGATCTGTAAAGTCTACTGTCTAACACCATGAATTAGTAGGTTTCTTTCTGGTTTCAGCTGCCAGGTTTGAAATACAAAAATTAAAGATTTTTGTCACTTAAAATAAAAAGAAAGCTCTAATTGAGCTGAACTAAATGATGCATGGTTTATTCTCTGCCTTAAATTAGTATTTGCCATTCTCTTCAGAAGCAATTTGGGGTTTTTTGGCAGGATAGAGGCATATATCAGTTTTAGGGGGAAGAGTTTTGTTAGCTTAAATCTGAAGTTCTACTGTTATTAATGTCTCTCTGTCACTACATACAAAGGGGGAGTTGGTTACCCTAGTCCTGGCCATTTCTGGGAAGTTTTCATGCAGATTGGGTTTTCCCATTAGTCAAGCTGAAATACCTTCTACTGCAAAGGCAGAGCCCTCAGGCACACACGATCACTGTGTGTCACCAGGTACAAATATGGCCATTTGACTGTGAGGGAGCAAGAACCTTGTTTAAACACTGGTGCACTGTGCCAACCCAGAGATTATGCTATATCTTACCTAGCTGCAGAAAGACGTGTCTCTCCTGTAGATCCTGTGTCATGATAGCTGGTCTGTTGATGCTTTGGACAGATGATGTTTGAGAAGGTATTAGACTTCTAGATTTATGTGCTTGAATTGCTCCTTTTTTTAATTTTTATGTTTATTTTTGTTTTTGTATCAATTCCTTGCATATAGTTGGAACAACAGTTGTGCCTCAAGGGCACAAAATACTGAAATATCAAATTATTGAAACAAATGTGTGTGCTTTATATCATGTCATATGGGGCTCTTAGAAAATCATCTCTGCACTTAGAAACAACACACTAAAAAAAAAGAAAAAAAATACTAATGTTAAAGCTTCAATAATTCATCAAAATTCAGTTTAAATAAATAATAAACCATATAACTAAACACCTAATCATCCAGCTCCTGATTCTTTTGACTCATTGTTTATTAGCTTCTCAGTAAATTAATTTGTGTGACTTACCAAGCTAAATGCTTAAGAATAAAAAGGTTAATTGAAGGTTGGAGCAGGATACATTATTGAGCAGTTGACATATTGCCTTGATGTTATGCATAATCTGGAAGTAGTTCAATAGAGTTGCAGCCCCTTCTCCCAAGCCTGAACTTGACCTGCAGTCTTTGTTTTGGAGGCATTGTCACTTCTTTTTGTCTAACAGGGCTGTGAGTAATTTGGTTTTTTACCTCCCTTCTCAAGAATATGAATTATTAATAACATGAAGAATACATTGAGGGAAGAAAAAAACCCCAGAGTATATTGTATCTCCCCAAACCCATAAGAATTAGAAAAAAAGGGAGAACAAAAAAAGTTAAACATCCATACCTGAGGTTGCTCGTTTGCATGCCAACAAAAGATAGTGAAGGAACTACAAAGATGCTTTGAAATGAGAGGATTATTAGAACAAGAAGAATTTTGAATTAATCAGGACAAGCTTGTATAAGCAGATCCAAGATGCCAGAGGGTTTGGAACCTCTTTTTCTGTAAATCACTCCCTATCACAGATACTCTTTGTGAAAGGAAGATGGGGAGGTGAGCATAGGGGGCAGATGGGGAGGAGGTGGTCCCATCTCTGACATGCTCTGAATTAATGCAGATGTCAGGCAGCAGCTGAGTGTGTGGAAATAGAACTCTATATCAAAACAAAGGGTTTGCTACTACTGTGCTAATGATGAAGGGCAGATTCGCAGCAGGTTTGATTTGTCAGAGATCCAATAGAGGTAATGCAAATCACACTAACTGAGTACCTATCCCTCCATTTTCTGCTATTTCTTCTCCTTTCCCAGCCTCATCTCCTTTCATTTTTATGATAAACAGGACTTGAACTCTGCCGAGCCTCACAATTCTGCATCTCGCTGATGACTCATTAAGATTTTATCATTCCAGTGACATGTTATTGAACCCAGTTTCCTTAGGGGGCTGGTCTGGTGATTACAGGAGTAACCAGTGACTGCTTAATCACCCACTTCATTATATTCATATTAATAATAAATACCAGGAGGTAGACAGTTATAATTACAATGCTAGTTTAGGAAGATATGAGCCTATGAAAGTTGGCAACACTAAAATACAAATTCGGACATTTATATCATGTGAATAGATGTGACTTGGAAGGTGCAGAGAAAAGTAAGAACATAAACATGGTTATCATGATGCTGTTTAATTAAGCATAAGAAAATACTTCTTTGAGCATGAGCAGCTTAGACGAGATCAGGCAGGATGATATTCACATGTCTCGTTCAGAAGTATTTCCCATCAGGGAAAGAGATTCCAAAGAGCCCTCTAGCACCCTTGCTGTGATGTTCTTTGGAGTAAGAGGCTGCAAGTATCTACGTCCATAATGTCCCTAAATGTGTGTGTCAGGTGTCACATATCTCCAGAGTTGAACTCTTTCACCTTTGCAGAGCAGGGGGGTTTCAGCATTGTGTAAGTCTCACAGCACAGCAGTTCCCTAGACACACCAGCAATGCTGAGCAGACAGCTCCTTCTAACTCTAATGAGCTGTGGCAAACACACTGGAAGGTTTGACACAATATGATTCATCACAAAGTGGCAAAATGCTGAGCTGGATGCACACTGCATTGAAGACCCAGACAGGAGAGGGCTCTTTTCTGGTTTACTGTATATGCCTATTTAAAGATCAGATGAACTGCCATCCAGAGGAGCTTGCTTGCTACTGAAGAAAAGGGTGACTGACTAAGTTCTGACACCTAAGTTAAAGAAGATGTTGAGCCAGGGCAGGAAAAGGAACATACTGGGCCAAAGAGTCATGAATAGCAATAGTATTTCTCCCAAAACAAGATAATGCTTTCATGGCTGAGAATTTCTGAAAACTACAAGTTTCCAGTAAAACCTGATTTTTCTGAAAATCCAGAAGGATATCTGTCTGCTCCCCATTACATTTAAAAAGAGGCCTGGCTTTCTTTTATTTTGAACATATCAATTTTTTGTTGCAGAAGTTGGTTTTCTCGTAACTAAAAATGTTATCTGTACAGTGCAGCTAAAGGAGTTGACAAAAGAAAAGAGAAGATTTCCATCCTGAAGAGGACTGAGAAAAGCCTAGACTAAGTTCAGAAGGTGGATGCTTAGGCAGCTCAGGACTTTATTTCCTAGAGCTTCACATATTTATGTAACACTTTAAAAATCAGAGAGTTAAAATGAACAGAAGTTGGAAATGTTGGTTCAAGTTTCTTCAGATAAGGAATTTAGTGCACCCAACTGCTAGCTATTGAGTAAAAAACAAGGTCCCTAATTGTGCCATCTCTTGTAGACAATTTCACATGGTTTGAGCAATTTGTGAGTTTGGCCTGTAAGGAAAATAAGTGGTGTATCCTAAAAAGGCTTAGACTAACAATCCCTGCCAACAACTCAGTGATTATTTATCTGAAATGTCTCTGGGATTCAAAGACTGAATTTTTAGGTGTAAGGCTAGTTTGATAGGCTTAAAAAAAGTGGCTGACCTTGCCACCAGTCCCAGAATACTTGGTCTCTTGGGTCATCTTAGTATTTCAAATCTCCTTGTCAAGCTATTGACTCCAAGTATGTGCATCCAGGAGAATCTTGATTGTGCAGAGCTTCTAGCTGGTGTGATACCTCAGTTTATAGGGAATTAGTCATTATTTTCCAGGGTCATGTTTCTTCCAGGGAAGAAACTTTTTGTGAACTATTAAGCTTCAGCTGTGGGGAGATATTTAGGGGAGTGAATCCAGCTGAAATGGAACAATAGCTAGAAAAAATAGAATCTATGATTTGTGGACAAAGGTCAAGTACAACTTGTACTCCTTGAAAGATAGTGTATTAAAACTGAGAACCATTGAAGGGCTGAAGAACCAAGACTGGGAGATAATGGAAGGTTTCTGCAGTTGGGCACACATTCTTTAAACAGACAGAAGCATGCAGGGATGATTTTCAGCAACCTCATTCATTTGTGCACATGTCCACAAATGCATACATGACAAAAAGNAAAAAAAAAAAAAAGGGGGATATAGAACAGTACAGGAAAACTAGGACAGAGATTCAGCTTTACTGAAATGGAACAGCTGAAGGTTCTGGCACCAGAATATGTATGAAATAGATCAAGAAAAGAAAAGCTACTATAATCCAGCCATTTAAAATTTACAATACTTTTATAAAAATAGATTCAAACTTTGCTAATATGCATTTTGATTGACTATACATTTTCATCTCACTTTCATTGCTCCTTCAGGCTCCACATCCCTAGTTAGGCAAATAGCTGGCCTTTACCAGATGACACTAAATTGAATTCACCATCTGAGTTACAATTAGATAAAGCACTCAGTTTTGACTCTTTATTCTTCTGAGTTACTGGAAAGAGAAGAAAAAACTCCTACAGTCTTGGCCTCTAAGGCTTCCCATACAAAAGCATATTGCCTCACCACAGTGAAATATGCCTAATTGGTTAGACTCTTCTCCAAAGATACAATTAGTAACTTGAATTCTAAGCTCCTCTACTGAGAACAGAAATAGGTATTCCAAAATCATACCTCACTGTTTCCCCCCTAGTTTCAGCAGAGTTTTGGCTTGAACAGGAATGTAAGAAATACCTCCTTATATAAGATGGCAAAGCAGAAAGGTAACATCAGCCTGGACAAGATGAAAGTCACAGGAACTTTGTAGGACATAGCTGAACTCCCTACCGAAGAGGTGATAGGGGAGAGGTTTCCAAGAGCAAAGGGAGGAAACAAAACATACTTCAGAAACCGGTACCTTGAGAAAAAAAAGAATCAAAATAATCCTAATCTCAAACAAAAGTTAAATCTGACTCACACACTTGTTAGCCCTCTTTGCAATAACTTCTACCTTGTATTTGGGTGAACATCTGTTCTGGCTTTTAGTTCAACCAAAGGCAGAAAGCAGCTTTTGCTCTCTCTCTTTCCTGCACCTGCCACAGAAAACTCAAAAATGGACACAATTGCAAAATAGTTAAAAAGTACCGCTAAAGATCTCTGAAATAGATTGTGATATTTACTAAAAGCTTTTGGTCTGAGAAGATTAACCATGGAATGTAAGTTCTCTGCTACACCACTCAGCTCTTCAAGGAGATAACTTGTAGATGCTATTTCTTATTAATGCTCCAAGTAAACAATTACAGGAAAGTTCCAATCCAAGCAGTATTGTGCCACTTCCCACATAACTATGTACTGTTCGTACATCTACCTGTATCTTATGACCTCTATAACCCCTAGAAAGTCCAGGTTGCTTATCCATTAGCAGACTATTCTTTGGGCACTGAGCTGCCAAAGCAGAACACAGAAGTTTTTCAGTTTAGAGGAAATCACTTGGACAAAATCCAGCACACAGCTTTAGCAGATAAACTTCTTATCACCACAGGAACTATGAAAGGTAGAAATGTTGAACGATTTGGTGCTCAAATTAAAGTTGTCATTAACTTTCTGTTTCACCTGTACCCTCTAACTTGCAGAACTTGTAATCATCACCTTTCAAGAAGTGCAGAAGCAGAGGAGCTTTGTTGGTAAGGAGCAGCATCCGAAACGTACAGTGTTCTTCTGTTGCCGAATCCCAGTCTGCTCTTTCAGTGTCATGCATGTATTCATCCTTTGTAATCAGGGATTTCTACACACCTTAACAAGCATTCTTTTTTTTTTCCTATAGTTTTGGCACTGCCATAGGGAATTACAATAAAGTCCACAGAAATCTTTTACATGTTGTTGATCAGTCGTTGGTATAAAGAACTGTAGGTTCACAGAAATAAGGCTACACCAATATATACACTAATATACAACTGGAAATCTATCAATTTTTCAGTGACTTTTCTAGAGAATATGATATTTCCAGGTGCAGTACAATGATGGATTTCATGGGAGCTATACCAGAATAAATCTCTGATGTGAATCTGCTCTGTCAAAACTTCCACAGAATTTGATTTATTCTAGACTTCATATTTTTTCAAGTCTGGTTTTATTCATGTCCAGTATATCTGCACTGGAGCTTGGCCTTGGACCAACATTAGAAGAAACAGTAAAATGCAGAACCCCCTCCCATAAAATTGATTCTATTGGCTGTAAATGTTTTCACTTATTTTCTTTGAGTTATTAATCTCAGAAGGTTTTGCAGATATGAATTCCTTGTTCTTGATTCTGTACATTTTGAAGGCCTCTCATGACCTTTAGTAAATAAGCTGAGTATAACATGACAATGATGCAGGGAGTGGGGGTGGTGTGTGTTTGAAATGTGTATTACATGCCTAATTTCAAGAATCTCTTTGCACAATGTACGTACTTCCACAATGATTCTAGTAAAATTTGGGTGCTTGGCCATGGTCTGTATAGTGGTTTGATCAATTTGTCTTGATTAACTGATTCAGACTTCACATTAAAGATTTGGAAAATGATCACTTACTTCATTCTTATGCCCTCCTCAGCCCTCTTTCATGTATGATTTTAGCATATGCCTTTCAAAATCTGCAGCCATGACACCTTTAGAAGATAATCCTGAACAAACCATGTAAGAGAATAAACCCTGGGACTGCCTTTACCTTTATGCATCTGTATAATAGTGACCAAACAAGAGACAGTTTTGAACTGTGGTTTGGATCCACCCTCCGGTTCAGAGCGAATCCATAGACTAGAAAGTCATGAGGAATAAGAATTTGCACATAAGAATTTGGCAACAAGAATTTGCAAACAAGAATAGTTTTGTGGAGGAAAAGAGAATGGCTATAGTCATGTTTTCACTGTATTCCTTCCTCAATCATCTTGAATATTTACTGATCTCTGAATATTTGAGACAGAAGCTATAATTGTCAGGTTACACGAGACTCCTTCAGGACCTACAGCAGCTTTTGCAGTACCTTATGAAACAGTGAATTTTCACTCAAGTCAGGATAAAAAACATACCAGGATGACAGAGTGGGAAAGAAGATTTCATATTTTAAGTAACATTTACATATAGTAATAAAATTCTGTCCTCTGAAGAAGATGAAAGAATGGTGATCATAAAATCATTAAGGTTGGAGAAGATATCCAAGATCATCCAATCCAACCTTTTGAATACCACCATATCCACTAAATCCCATTGGGCAGTGTCATGTCCAATGACATGGCAGTTTTTTTGCAACACTTCCAGGGGTGAAGACTGTTCCAGTGCTTTAACATTCTTTCAATGAGGAAATTTTCTGATATCCAACCTGAGCTTCCCTGGCACAACTTGAGGCCATTTTCCTCTTATTCTGTCACTAGCTGCCTGGGTGAAGAGACTGATCCCCACCTTGGTACAACCTCCTTTCACTTAGCAGTAGAGGGGTAGGAATTCAACCATAGGCTTGAAATGAAGGGGGCACTTCAGCATCTTCCCATCTCCATCCAGAAGTGTGTGCCCCATTTGATTCAGCTACATTCTAAAATCAGTGAGGGAGATGGGCAGTCCCAGAGGGTGATTTCTCTAATGACAGGTGTTAAATGAAAGGGTGAATAACTTACCTTTTCAAAGAATCTGTCTCTTTCCATTCACTCTCTGTAGAGAGAATAGATGTCTTCCGATCCTGCTCTGTAGAAATGAAAGTAGAATCCAGCCCAGATTCCTTTGTTTCTTTCATTACCTCTTAGTTTATAGCACATGGTAGGATTAATCTTTTTTTTCTGTATAAACAAAGAATTTTGTGACTAATTCAATATTTCATCTTTGTTTTGGTTATTAATCAATCTCAGCAGCAGTTTATTGAATTTTACAGCAAAATGCTAACAAAATTGATCATGTAATGACATGATATTTTATATATTATCAAAGACATAATAAAAATTCCTTTTATACCAATTTTTAAATATATATGATCATTCTGTGTATCTCTAAATGATCGCAAACTTTTATTATTGCACAAATAGAAACTTCTATTTTGATTTTTCAGACTTTGTTCATTATTATTGAAAATGAACAAAGTGTTTGCTATATATGGGAAAAACAAGTCTGCCTGATTGTATTTCTAAGTTGTAAAATGCCGTGGTTATCTTACAAACATGAGCATTTTGTTAGATGTTAACAATAATTTCAAATCCACCTTGCCTTTTATATTGCTGCCTTTGGAGGCCTTTATTTCCAACTGGAAAGCAGGACACCTTAACAGGGTTTTTTTCAGACCACATTCAGAACATTTCAGGAAAAGATTTTGCTTATTCTGGCAATATTTTCTAGCCAACCTCTTGCAACCTCTGTATCATATCTTTAATACACTGTAAATTTCACTCTGGGTATTTTACTACCCTGATGTGGAACCATTCTCAATATTTTCATCTGAAATTTCCCATACACACTCCAGATCTTTTGGCAGTTTGATTTCTTCAATTTCTCATAAATCTCACATATTGAGAAGCATCCTAACTCAAGGATCAGTGTGCCAGCCCACAGAAGATGCCTGGCAGTGCTAAGGCACAGCTGGTCATTAGCATTATTTTTTTTCAGGTAATTGATGAAGAAAGTGAGAGGACAAGATAATGAAGATGAAAAGTTGATTAAATGATGACAGTTCAGGTATATTCAACTTTATAGAGATATTAATAGAAAGAACATATTTCAGCTTCATATTACAGTAGAGAAATGTCTGGGTAAGGCCACTGAGACCCATCAACAAATCTTTAGAGTAGGAGTAAAAAAAAGAAAATTGGGAGATGAAGTATTTCCATTCTTGATCCTAGGGAAAATAGACAAGTGAAGCTGCTACTCCAATGAATAAAAGAGGACTATGAGCCTAGGGACCTGAAATTAAGCAAAAATTAATATAAGTCAAGACTGTAGCCAGGCTCCTGAAGTGATTAGGAAAAGGATTTTCCCCCCTTTCAACAGAAGTGTTAAGTGATTTGTCTACCACTGATGTGAAACAAAAGGGAAGAACTTGAGCTTCTAGAGGCTTGGATTTAGGCAAGGTCAGAGGTCTCCCTCATATTATTTGGAAAGCAAACACAACAAAAAACATCATCAGCAAGCTTTTTTTTCTTCTTTTTTTCTTTTCTTCTTTTTTTTTTTCTGCCAGAAGTTGAGACATGGCAATGAATACGGTACCGTTTCTGGAAATGGCAGTCAACAGTGTTTTTGAGGAAACCACAAGATAAATGCAGAGAATACTCTTGCTTTAGACACAGCTTTGAAAGGAAATGAGGATACTATAATAGCTTTTCTTTTCTTTTCTTTTCTTTTTTCTTTTTTTTTTTTTTCTGAATCGTGGTTGTTTCATTTACCTGCAGAAATGAGCAAATAACAACTGCATTGGAGAATGCTGCTTTTGAAAGTAGCTCAGAACTGAACAGAAAGAAGGCTGGGTTTCTAGAAGGCAATGGCTTCTGAATTTTTTTCATGGTCAAAGGACTGTATTTTCAAGAATACTCCCCTAAAAGGGGAAAATCTTGTTAAAATGGATTTCACTCCTAAATGGACGACTATTCAATCAAAAAAGATACTAGCAAGTAAGTAAAGTACATCTACAAGATAGAAAATTAAAGAAGTCATCATAACAAAAGGTTATATCCTAGATATCAAGAAGAATAAAATAGAGATTTTTCCAAAGGTGGGATATTTTAATCTCTGCAAGGCATATTAAAAGAAATAGCCAGGTACCATTCGACAAAATAAAAAGTTGTCTATTAAGGAAATTTGCTCATGGCTCAGTTTCATAGAGTATTATCAATATATAGGGATGGCAGAATGTCACATCAAAACATGCAGGACAGCTCCAAGACTAGTAAAAGTAGGAACACAAACAACATAAGAAGGATAATAGTGCAAATTACCATCAATGGGGTGATTTTCAGCTGGAAATAACTGAGGAAGAGGATAAAGTCGTTGTGTTAAATGATTGTAGGATAAAAATGAAACACTGAGGATTTTTGATGTAGAGAAAAGTTTATTCTTAAAATACCTCAAGAAAAGGACACATCCTCCATCCCACTCTCTGATGTTCAGATCATATTAATTCAAAGTGAAAAAGTAGAAGAGGCCTTCTGAAGAGGTTAAGAAATGGAAGAATGAAGGTTTTGTTTGATCAAACCCACAAAATAAAACCTAAAAGGGTGATAAGATCTTTCTCTGAAAATGTTTCTGGAGAATGAACAGCAGGAGGAGGAAGAGTCACACAATCTTCAGGAGAACACCCATGTGCAAATACATAAGTGTTGTAAGCCCACATAGGTATGACATAGATACCAGCAAATGTAGCTGAAAATTACTGAGGCTGTCCCAAAGTCTTTAATAGTTTAACTATACATTTCTGTACTTAGGGAAAACGGAAACACTGTTCACTTTAAAAAGTGGGTTTGTTAGCACTCAGACCCTGGAAACTGTAGTCTTTACTGTTAGGCATTAGTTTGAATGCCAGAATCGAACTTTTCTTAACAAAAATGACAATGAAATTTGAGATGCAAGTTAGAAATCAAACATCTTATCATCAGTCTTTTTGTTCTTTTGTGGGGATAAGCACCTTTCACAATCATAACCAATAGCCTGAACACTCCTGAGGGATTTTTTTGAAGTACAGTATAAAGAAAATCTCTAGTAAAAAATGTTCTATCTAAATTATGAGATGTACCCAGTGCTTTTTAAAACAAAAATATCCCAAATTGATTTAAGTTCTTAAAACATTTATTTCATGTGAATAAAATCACCACCACTTAAGTTAATAGTGCTATATTTGGCTTCCAGTCTGATACAAAATGTAAGCAAATCTAACCCAAAAGGCTGTATTTTTGTAGCTGTTAGGAACTACCAGACATGCCAGCACAAATAATTTCAGACAGCTCCACTCTGTGATAACATACAGAAACATTTTGAATATTTTACTAATTCAAATCAAATACCAAGTTCCCAGCACTAAGTCTAGCTGCATGTCTTGTCATTTTGTCTGTATGGGGTCTTCTTTGTCATTTTTCTATGCCAAATAAATTAATGCTGTCTTTTGATTATGAATTCATGAAAGCTTAGAAGAAATTTAATTATAATCTGTATTTAGGAGATTAGCATGTTGCTTGTATATCTGATTTAGTAGAATTACATACAATATTGATTCTGGAAAATTTCCATAGATGGAAGATACTACTCTAATCAGTGACATCACTTCATTTCTGGTGTCCTTCAGTGATGTTTTTTAATTCAGGAAACTGACGGTCTGCCACAAAAGCACACTGTACTGCCCATCCTTTGCTTTCAGTCTATTTTATTCTCTGCCACAAATAATCCTCTTCTAGGTAATGGCAAAAGGAATGGCAAAACACTGGTATTCTCTTATTATTTACTCAATGCATTTCTCTGGCACCAATAAATGAGACAGTGGAGAGTGGTGCAGGCTGCTGAAGGCAGGGGGACTGTGCAGTGGGCACTGTGCTCATCATTTCTCTGCTCATTACTACCAGAAATGGCTGTGGAAACCGAGGAGGTTCAGTGAGGACCCTTTGCTTCAGAGTGTTTCTCTGGAGGACATGCAGAGCACGAAGGAGTGTCCAGGTGCTGGCAGTCATGCTGTGTCTGTGCCTCAGGCAGCTGCCATCCAGAACCACTAAGCCCCTCCTGAGCTGAGACTGTGTGACCACTGAGCTCAGGAGGGGCCAAAGAGCACAAAGGAGAGGCCAGAGATGCCAGCTCAGGGTAGGAGGGGAGCAGGTTTAGGATTTCCTGCACCTGTACTGCAGAACACGAGCAATAGAAACAGGGTTGAGCTCTGACTCCTTTGCCTGTTTTGCAGGAAGGGTTGTAAACTACCTTATAAAAACAGTACTAATTTTCTACCTCACCACACCAGTGCTATTGAAGTACAAGGCTATAAAAAGAGGTAAAATTACCTTAGGTTAAAATGGTGGTCATGTTCTGGAGAATCAGACCTACAGGAATAAAAGGATTTCTTTGTGTAAGAGACATGCTTTGAGGCATAATAGATTAGTAAATGCAATTGATGTACTTTCTTGTCACATGTTATAATAGCTTCTATTTATTTGTGCTATTTTTAAACAAGCACAGAATTAAACTTGCAACTTTTTTCCCAACGAACTAAGAATCTCATTGAACAAGGCATATCATAAACCTCTAATCCTGAGAATTACAGACTGGAAATGCCAGACACCACACAAAAATATAGCAACAACGTGTTATGGCTGTTTATCATTGCTTTTTGTTTAATAAAATTATATATTGTCTGCTACAGATTTTCCTAAAAAATCTGGAGATCTCTACAGGCTATTAAAATCATCTAGAGTGAGAAACAAAGTGCTTCTAAAGGTTTCCTCCTGCCCACCATATGTTGTTAGAAAATTGCTTACATACACAGGTAGCACGTATTAGAACTTTGCAAAACTGCCAAAAATGCTTCAGGTAGTCTTCCCACACACACATAAAAAGTGCCAGATTTTGAAAGGGGGTAAATGCATCATACATTAATTTTTCATCTCATAAGCCAATGGGATTGAGTGAGTAGCCTCTAGCAAATTTGTCCAATACAGAGAAAGAAAACATGTGTTTTTGCAGACTAAGGGCTATAAGAACAAATGAGAGAACCAAAGGGGAGAAAATATGCTTTAATGCAATATGTATGAAATTTGGTAGGCCTTGGCCGAGCTTCTGGAAAACATATGGGCTATAGATTAGAATAACTACATTGAAGTGATATCTTCAAAAGCACAAAAATATGATGCTTTATTAAAAGCTGGTAAGTTTTAAGGTCCTAGCTTCCTGAGGAATATGTGAGAGTTAAACATTATGTTTGTTAGGACATCATCCTCCAAGCTCAGCAGGAAGATGAAAGCTTTTATAGAATGAAAAATGTGACACATTGGTTGATCAAATTTGTCTTTTCCTCTTTCCCTTTCTCCCAGCACTGAAAATAAGGAATATTCTCCCTTCTCAAATATATCAACTGTTAATAATTTACTACAATGATTTTGGACATTCTATATTTAAAGTTTGCATACATTCTACTGATTAAATCATATTATGAATAGTTGGATGAATATCTTATTTTAAAAATTACTTTCTCCTGCCACCACAAATTGTACTTTTGCAGCAAATGACTGGCCATTTTATTAAGAATGAATGCAATTATTTTTACAGTCTGTGCTCTTTACAGGCTGGTGTACTTTACTATTATATCAGAAGTCAGTTGGTATTATTGGAAAGGAAAAATTTTGAAGTTGCTATTTGTGTCTATAATTTAGAGAAAATTACCTTGCCTGGAAAAATATATAGGATGTGGGGGGCTACAGTGAAATCACTGAACTCAAGAAGACATCAGTCACTGAGTATTCTGTTTCTTTTTCATAAACCCCATGATGATATTTTCACTTGTTATTTTATCAGTTNCAAAAAAACACCAAACAAAAAAAACCACTAATATGGCCAAAGAAATTCCGACTCAAAGCCAGCAGAGTGGACTTAATCCTTCCTCAGGATATGTGAAATCCGATTAGCAAACGAACACCTTAATTCTGCACCTTTTTCTCAGGCTTACTCTCTCAGTTTATTTCATCTATATTAACAGCATTGTACTTGGAGTTGCTGTAAGTTGTCCAAACAGAGGAGGCTGTCTGGATGCAGCCTCTTTCCACGGCAACTGCAAAGAGAGGGAATCAGCTGAAGTCCATTTCACCATGGGCTGTTATTGCTAATTATCAGAACTCAGATGGAACATAATAAAACATTGCATCAGGGTATAGATAGATGAGCTAGTGTCACATAAGGATGTAAAATCCTGAGGAAAAGCAAGGGGATGTAGGTATTTGTCACTGAAGCCCTAAAGAATCCTCTTTTTCAGCTACTGTATGCTAAGGCCTTTGTGAAAACAGAACTCAGATTACTAAATTAGATATTCTTGAAAGAAATATCTCTGATCTGCTTTGACCACAGAACCAGGCAAGTATAAAACTAATGATCACTGGCCTCTGCATGTGCTATACTAGTGACAAATATAAAATCACTGAAAAAAGAAAATATGCTTTACTTCTTAAGATCATATTCGGCTTAGCCTATAGACCATCAAGTTACAAGGAAGAGACTTACTGCATGCCTGCAAACACAGAGTTCAAAAGAAAGGAAGCATAGAAACCACAGTGGCTCTTAGTTTCTATTCCATCATCATTAAACTTGATTCTGCCATGCCCTAATTTCATTCCTTAATCACTTAATTGTGACTGATCCTCAATCTCTTCTTTTTACCCACTCCACAACACACAATCAAATGAGTATTTCCTGAGACAAAGAACTGATGCCAGAACCCAGTAGCTAGATATAGACCTGGCTTACCAAGGTACAAGGCTAGAATCTCCCTGAATGACAGCAGAGATGGGCTGTGGGTCACTCATGTTTTCCATCACTATTTTAGGAATTTTAATAGCAAAAGGGATGGATGGGAGAGGTGGAACTTCTGAAATTCTGATTTTGAGGGTGAAATCCACCATTCTAAAGGATTTTAATGAGACTGAAAAATTCCCATGATGTAAGTACATACATCTGTGTATGTGTACGTATTGTGTATGTTTGTATATGTGTGTGTGTGTGTGTTTATACTGTACCATGATTCTGTTTTGCAGCACAATTTGCTTCAAGTGGAAGCAGGTGAAGATCCTTAACTGAGCTTTGCCCATGATGCTACTACTTCTGTTAACTAAAAAAATAAAATGTAAAAATAACCAAATGCCCTAGGAAAAAAGACAGGAAAAGGTGTGTAGACAGGCTTCAGCCTGAAAGACAAAGATGTCTTGGAAACAGGAGCTAGTTGAGACAAGCAGTCACACTCACTGACTCCTCATTTCCAGCTCTTTTCCATCCCTCCCTCCTTCTCTCTATGTACTGCAGGCATTTCTTAGCTCAGTGTCCTAAAACCTGCTGGTGCATTTGGTGTGACCTATTGACAATGCATTACTGATGCTTTAATTGGCTCAGATGAGCCCTGTGATTGTGCTGATTCCATCAGCCACAGCAGGTTATCTTTTTACACCTCAGTATTTTGAACATCGATAAAATTCTTGGTATTAGATTAGATTCCCAGGTAACTCAGTGTGCTCAAATGAGCTACCTGACTCTCCATCAACCCGATTTCACCCAACATTTCTCTGAAATTGTCTCAGGTTATGACCTCATTGAGTAAGTTTCAATCAAGAGTGAATTTTCGTGACGTTCTGTAAAGCTGTGTAAATGAGTATTTATAATGGGAAGCATGAAGCATCTTTACCTATAACTACACTGCTGGAAGCTGAAATAATAAAAGAGCTTACCCTGTTCCATTTCATATTGTATAAGCTATTAGATGAGGAGTTGGAAGTACAATTTAATTCCTCTCTCCAAGTACATTAAAGATTTTTTGTTTTTTTTAGTTCCTTTTACTAACGCTGTTTTACATTTTTGCCCTTAGCATCCAATAAAAACAAAATAAGAGAAAAAGACAGAAGAAATGAAACTGCAGTAGAAAATAACCTCAGAGAACAAGACAACTTCATTTACAATCTAATAAAATATTTTTTCATAGTGTGGAGGGGTGAAAAGCACTTTGTAATACCAACTTGGATCTGATGTGTTGTGAGGAAATGGAAAACCCAGCTGTCATCGTGGGAGGGGCCACACTTACCTACAGCTGATCTGCACCTAGTAACTACAAAAACAAATTAACTGATAATTAGGAGATGAAGGCACAGTAGCCACTATGTTTGATCAGTAACACTCTGCAAGGATCTTCTGTGTTGACATTTTATTAGTCTTTTTTCATTTTGGTGGATTTTAGCTGACAATTTTCTTGTGAAGCAGTTCCTACCCTGCTCTCATCTAAGTCTGATGTCAGTCTGCCTAGCTGTGCTGATTCACTCAGATAGTTCTAAAAGCCAAAAATTACTCTCTCTGCCCTATAAAGGTTCTTTCAGTTTCTCTGCACTCTCAGGAAGTGAATTCTGGTCAACTTAAAACTCATTTACTGCAGTTTCTTTGGTGCAGCTGAATTTTTCTTGGGCAGTTATAATGAGTTCCAAGCAAAAAGAAGCCTCTAAGAGATGGCAATAGAAACAGCAATTTCTGACTTTATTAATTTATGTCACAGTTGAGAAAATTTTGTGAAAATACAGAAAGACCTCCCAAAGACAATTCAGCCACTGTGCAGGTACTGCTTAAAGCAAGTTGTCAGTAGAATTAATCAACATGCAGATTTTGTCATTGGTAATTAATTTGATGAGGGTCACTTTTGATAATCTCATCTGTAGCAAAATTGGGGTTTCCCTTTTATCCCTGCCCTCCCCTGCAGGTCTAGTTCTTTCCATAAATTACATAAAGAGGTGAAGGGAAACTGAGAGTGTTATTCTGAAACTGAAATTTTATCCTCAAAGAAAAAATAAAAACAGCATTTGATTTCCTGTTGTGTTCAGAACTATACAAATTTTTTGTCAGCTCCATTGTTAATCTCCTTCTATCCTTGGCAGAGTGTTGGTGACAATATACATACATACAAAGAGTATGGCAGTATTTATTCATTTTAGTGGCTGGTTGGTTATTTTTGACTTAGTGGTATTAAAGTTCAGGGAATGACAGTGTGATATTGAGTTTAGGAAAGTCACTGTCTCCTCTTTCTTACCAGTGAGTCTTGTTTCAAACCAGACAAGGTCCAAACAAAAGCTGACTACTGTATGAGGAAACTGAGCACACTTCAGAGCTGCTGCTTTTGCAGTTTGTTCCAGGTCATGTCTTTACAAGACAGCAATCTGGGCAGTAAAGAGGTTTGCAGCTGAGAACAAGCTGAGACCCACTGTTCATCAATAGTACACACTCACCAGCCAGTATTGATCACTTGTGCCTATCATTTACCTTTCTCTTGTTTCCTTTCTTTGTCTTTTTTACTAGTAATAGCTGTCAGATCATCCTCACCTCTCCAATGTCCTTGGTAAGTAGAGCAACAGGCACAAGGACAGTTTTTGTCTTGCTTTGCAGTTTCCAGGAGACAAAGCTTGACTTCCTGGCAGTTGCAAGAGCCTTGGGGAAAAGGTTTGAGGCCACCCAGCTGAGCAGATGTGCAGCAGCAGCTGAGGAGCACTGTTCCCAGCAGCTCCTCCTGCTGCAATTGTTTCCCATTAGTGAGCAGCAGCAGTGTAGCTCCATCACTGTGCTGGATCCAACCACAGGCCTTCTGCTCCTTTCCCAGAAAGGATTCCTAATATCCTGCCTGTCAGCCTCAGCCCTCTACTCTATCTAGTACAGGCTCAGCTGTGAGTCTTTCCACATGCCCGCTCTGGGAGTAATGGTCCGTGAGAAGTCTCATTAGTCTCCCGTGTGGACTGTCCTCACTGCCAGATCCCTCAGAGGGAGGAGAGCAACTGTGAGCTAAAAGCTGCTCTCCTTCCTCACACAGGTGAGACATGGCAGGACAAGCAAACCTGGAGCAATGGGAAAAAGTGGTGCCATCTCTTCCCAGGACAGTCTTTGCAGACTGAGGAAGCAGTAAATACCATTAGCATGGTCTTTACTTTGCACCACTTGTGAGCACTGCTTCTGTGTCCCTTCCTGTCTATTTTCACCCTCAATACCCCTAGCAGCAGCTAAAAACTCCATTCAACATTGTAGCTCTATTATTCTGAGACTGGTATGAAACTACACTAAGGCCTAGTTCTCTGCTTCTAGCATTGAGAATTTAATGAACCAACTCACTAATCCTGAAGAGATGTGGGCACTGTGGTACTTTAAGCATATGGTGGGTCTGTGAATCTATTGGCAATGTCTCTCTGCATAAAATAACTTTAGAATCATAGAGTCACAGAATCACTTATGAAGAAAAAAACCTTTAAAGTCATCAGACCCAGCTCTTAACCTAGCACAGCCAGGTTTACCACTAAATCATGTCCCTAATCTAAACGTCCTTTAAATCCCTCAAGAAATGGCTACTCAACCACTTCTCTGAGCAGCCTCTTCCAATTTTTGACAATGCTTTCCATGAAGAAATTATTTCTAATATCCAATCTAAATCTGCCGTGGCACAACTTGAGGCTGTTTCCTCTTGCTCTGTCACTTGTTACTTGGGAAAGAAATCGAACTTCAACCTGATAAAACCTCTTTTCAGGTTACTGTAGAAGTGAGAAGGTCATCTCTGATCTTCCTTTTCTCCAGACTAAACCCCCCCAGCTCCCTCAGCTGCTCCTCACAGCACTTGTGCCCCAGACCCTTCCCCAGCTCCGCTGCCCTTCTCTGGACACGCTCCAGCCCCTCAATGTCTTTCTTGCAGTGAGGGCCCAGAACTGAGCACAGCATTGGAGGAGTGGCCTCAGCAGTGCCCAGCACAGGGGGACGGTCACTGCCCTGCTCCTGCTGCCACACCATGGCTGAGCCAGGCCAGGATGCCATCAGCCTTCTTGGACACCTGGGCACAGCCTGGATCATGTTCAGCTGCTCCTGTCCAGCACCCCCATGTTGTATTCCACCAGGCAGTATTCCAGCCATTCTGCCCCAGTCTGTGCTGCTGCCTGAAGTTATTGTTACCTGAGAGCAGGACTCAGCTCTTGGCCTTGTTGAACTTCATGCAGTTGGCTTTGACCTATCAATCCAGCCTGTCCAGATCTCTTTGCAGAGCATTCCTGCCCTCCAGAAGATCAACATTCCAGACCAACTTGATGTCATCAGCAAACTGAGGTTGCACTTGATTCCTTCATCCAGATTATTAATAAAGATTTGGTTCATAGCTCTCTGTGAAATGAGGGTCCACAAATATGTTCACAGTGATCTTGGGATGAATGGCAGGCTCAGTAACCGAGCTAACAGAGCCAATTTTTTATGTCCTGCAGATCTGCTATGAGAATTACACCTTTTCTGCCTGGCTCACTAGCCTTATTTCTGACATGGCTGTGAATACCTACAGACACCAAATGACACAGGCGGGAAAATGGAGCAGAATAGTACCGTATCAGATTGTGTGTGTGTGTGGGGGGGGGTATTGTTGTTGTTTGTATTTTTTTCTGCCACATTTTTTATGTCCACACTGAAAGTTCTGAATTTTCATTTTAATTATTTTTATCTCTGCAGATATGCACTCACACATTGCGGGGTGGCATTATCCAAGATTAAAAACGACAGTGACAAGCTGTACAGTCCTGGGGGTGATGGTTTGAAGTTATTTTCATGGTTTTATGTGGAATCACTACAATAAAACAGTCCATACAATGCACTCTAATTGCCTCCTTACCACACTATTAAATCCTATAACTGAAATTTCCTTGCATTTCTGCTAAGAACTAATGCAGCATGAAGATTGAATTATCTCATGTCCATTTAAAGATAACTCTTTAGGTCACTATAATGGGCTAAGCCACAATGAAATAGCTGCACCATAATTTAGCTTGCAAAGGACAAACAGAATGTTTGTATTTTGGGCATATGGCCACAGCAAGAAGTCCATTTCTTCCTTCACCTTAAATACACCTTAAATACACCCAGAGGATGGCTGGGCACAGGAACAGGCTCCCCAGGGAAGGGCTCACAGCACAAGGCTGACAGAGTTCAGGATGTACTGGGATAATGCTTTCAGGATCATGGTGTGACTCTTGGGGAGGGTCAGGAGCCGGACTTTGTCGATGGGCTCTGTGGGACTCTTTCCTGTCAGGATATTCTAGGATCCTATGATTCTGTGCACACAGAAGGACACTTTGTGGGCACCAGTGTGCACACAGGGAGCCACAGCACGGCACAGAGCCTCGACTGCACGGAGCTGATCTCAGCGGGTGCCTGGATGCACGGATCCCCCTGTGCACACACGCTGAGCCACGCCAGAGGTGTGTCCTGCACCCAGCCCTGCACCCACAGCAGACTGCAGGCACAGCAAAGCACTACATTTAAAAAGGGTAGCAGGCACTCTTAAATTTAAAATTCATATCTTGCTCTTTTAAATCGAGTAGGAATTCATTTTATGTGTTGGACATAACTGTTCCTAATCCTTTTTTTTTTTTTCAAACTGAGGTCCAGCCAGATGGAGAGAAATTGCAAGTGTCCTAAGCTCATAGTGAAGATATGGAGACAGATGAAATTATGAAATATTAAACTCATTATTTTCAACAAGGATTTAATATGTGACATCGTTAGGTTTAAAATTTCCCTATAGGAAATTATGAGAATAGAATAGCTGAAGGCTGTGTCGTATGGCTACATATTCTCCATTCATCTCTTCCCATTCTGTTTCCTAAAAGAATAACCACACTGGCACAGCCTCTACAGCAGGAGCTAGGAGAAGAGAAATGTACTAAAAATACTGTTCCTGCCACACAGCATTTCCCCCACCAATCTTATTTCCAAGCAGTGGCAGCTTCCAGCCATTCTTTGTTTAATAGCTGGTGATTTGGAGTCAAATGAGAGTCTTTGAAATATGTTACAGTGAATCTTTCTACCGATGGACAGATCCTTCATGATAAATTTCTTTTTCATCATACTGCCAATGCTTATGTAGAATGCATAATCATTAATGAGTAATTCCCATATCTATCATTCAATATAATTAGATGAATAATTTATAACAAATAATTTCAAATTTGTGCCCACTTTCTACTCACATATTATCCACACATACATTTTAATACTCTGAGATGAATTCCTCATTCATTGTAACTTACTTTAATTACAGAAACCTGATATAAAGTATATTAAATCAGTAGAAAGTATTTCATTGAATTCTATGAACTCTAAGTTAGACCTACAATTATTAGTCTGTAGATAAATCAGAAGTTCCATAAAAATACCTGCAGTCATAATTTTCTAATTCTTTTGACTGGAAATCTTTCATTGCTTTGTTTGGATATGCATCTAGGGAAATGGATATGCACTTAGGGAAACAGATATACTGAGGATATCCAGACTCACATTTAACTTTACATGACTCAAGTGCTTTTAAAGATGCCATCAGGCCATTTTTTTATCTATTTAGACATCTAAATATCTCTCTTACATAATTCTTCAAATAACTCTAAATCCTATCACAATATACATGTTTCACTAACTCTCAGCTTCTCTTGCCTGAGGCATTGGAATAAGTTTTGTTCCCAAACTAAGGTATTAAAAAGCCTGCAATAAGAGACTAAGCAATTCAAGACAAATAAAAGGAAATTCCTTATTAAAAGTCTCATGCACTATGATTTTAGCTGATTCCAATCCAAAGACAGGGCAAAAAGACTAATAAAACAGAAAATTCATGACTGACAATCTATTTTGCCCCCAACAGTTAAAACCAGAGCTCTTATCTTGCCAATATAATTTGCTATTTTTTCCAAACCAGAAAATGCTACCAAGAAAAAAAAAAAATCAAAGCTGCTTTTTTCCTCTGTATAGTAGGTTTAGTTTCCAATTCTTTGAATTAATAATTCTGCTTTCTCTTTTATTTTGCCTTCAGCAGTCATCTGGCTTCAAAGAACTGCTATGTTTGCTTTAACTCCTCTGCAGTAGAAAATACCTTATTACTGTAATGAGCTAATGGTTTAAAACAGGGCACTTCTAAGCTTAATGGATCCTCATTAAGTATTCGTTCATTAGACAATGCTGTTTGTGATAAATACACCATTAAGTGACAATAATGCACACTGGCAACCACCAGCATGAACGGAAAGCCATGTGGGCTGGTAGCATCTGTATTGCACCATCTTGAACTCTTCTGCCTCAAAACACTGCTGTTTACTGTACTGAAAGCAGAGATTTTTGATCTCTGCAGGCTGATCTTCTTTGATTTCCAGCCCAGGTATTTGGTGTACATTGGGCTTCTGCAAAGAGGTTGTCCTAGTTTCCTTGAGTGGGGTTTACTGACACGTTTGCTTACACAAAGCCACGTCCTCAAATGGTATGGGGACAGGTTTGTAGAAATGGAGATCAGAAATTACACTCAAAGGAAATCATGGGATCAGTGCAAACTGGAATGATTTGGGCTACCTCCTTTATGTGTTCCAGACTCTGGTTTTGGTAAGCCTGTATTAAGATCACTCCAGATAAAGCCATGTGTGGTGTGTGTTTGTGTAGTCCCATCATACGCTGTTGCCATTGCTAGCAGCAAGTTATTGGCTTTCTACTCTATTTTTTTAATAGTGAGGCCTACCAGACTTGCTCTGCCTGAAACTGGCCAACCTGCAACCCTATTGGCTTAGCTGTGACAGTACTTTGTTTAATTTAAGGGTGTCTGTGGCTAATTTCTTTCGGTTTTGTTATCTTTGTAAAGTATGACAAAAGTTTTATACAGATAGCAGAAAGAGGCAATCATCAAAGAGGTTGTTTAGAGAAATACAGGCTTGCTGTGAAAGAGGACATCTTGTGAAATAGAGATTAGGGATGGCACAGAGGGGTGCAGACGTGGGATAATAACAGATGGGGCACAGCCTGACATTGGCTTTATAACCCCACAGTTATAAAAAACACACAAAAGATCAGTTAAAAAAGTGCAATCCTGGGGTTAGTCAAAAATAGGCTTTAGGGATTAAAAATAGAGGAATACTCTCCAGTGCATATAAAAGGCATCATCTACAGTAAATTTAGATGTGATGAAGAATTACAGAATAATGTAAAAAGAATCAGGTATAAAAGTATGCTAACAAAAATAAAAATAATTTAAAATGGATTGCAGAGTGAAAAAGCACAAACATAAAATATTTATTCCTGGTGAAAAATACAGATGCTGACAACTCCCTCACCCCACTCCCAAATGGAATCACTGAGCTTTGGGCTTGGAGGAACAACAGAAAGAACCCCAGTAAAAAGGGTGTGTATAACAATTAGAAATTACTCTATTTGTTTATTATTAATGTTAATATTATTGTTGTTCTTCTTCTTGGTTTTGTTGTTTTTGTTTTTGTTGTTGTAGTAACATTTTCTGTATTTTCTTGTCTATATATAGTATTTACATCTGAACTAACAGTGCTAAATTGCATAATAGACTGTTAAGACTTCCATTATACTAGTAATGAATTCTTGGCTCTTCATGTGTTAACAGGTATTTGAGCGTGACCAGGGCATTGTCACTAGGGATGTCAGTGCCTGAGTTGTCTTTTTCTACATCACATCTCCAGTGTCTAAATCGTGTTGGGAAATACTGATTCCATGCAAACAGTTTTTCATATTTTGCAGATTGATGTTCTCACAGCCACTGGTGAGTGTAGGACTTACTCTGTTACAAACAGGGGATAAGTCTATATTTCTTTATTGCCCAGTGTACCAGCAAGGTGCACATTGCTCTTTAAAACCAAATCAGTCTAGAGGTAACTGTTCGCTGGGTCATCCCTCAATGCTGAAGTCATGCATTATCAAAAAACAACTGTATGACTGAGAAAAAGATTGACCTCTTCTTAGTCTGAGTTATATAGAGTCTGTTCTGCACTGAGAAGTGTTTATTTCTTCTAAGAGCTGTAATGTGTTTTTGATGTTGTGTCAGATTAAAGCTGGATCTCATTCTTTATCACAAACTCCCTGATCATCTATCATGAACTCAGGCTAGATCATACCCTGGCTTAAGCTTGGAGATAGAGAGTTGTCTCCCAAAAGAGTAGGGACAGATCTGAACCCAGCACACTCCTGTCCTGTTAGTATGGATACAATGACCTGGAGTTGACTGAAAAGGAGATGTGGAATCCTTGCTTGGCTACTGAAGAGATGTAAGCTGGGTTCTTTTATATGACATGAAGGTTGAACAACAAATTCTCTTGCCTTGCCTCATCTCTGCCCTTTTGTTATCCTCTAGTGCACCTAGTCCATCCTTGCCACTCATTTCCACCCCTCACAAGGCCTGAAAGTCAATGCAGGGCTGTGCCAGTGGCCAGCCTGGGCTCTCCATCAGCAGGACCTTTGCAGGCAGGGCCACGGCTGGTATGCATTGCACATGCACTTCTCTAGCTCAGGCAGAGGGGCTTAATGCTCCTGGGATCAAAGGGGTAGGAGTTTCAACCTTTCTGTCTCTGTGCAGCTCCTGATGGTTTAAACTGAATGTACGTGGCAATTCCAAAGGAATTACAGTGTTTTAATTTGCATAACGTCTATTTCTTTGGATCTGAAGCACAGATTTTCAAAGACATGTATGAAGGATGAAATAGCTGAGTAACAAGGATGAATTTGTTCTAATGCTGCTTGAAATTCTTTGAAGTTTAGGCAAGTAAAAGTCAGACAGGCAAAGCACGATGCTACGGAATTAGTCAAAATAAAACTTGAATATTTTCTTCTTGCTGATTTCTTAGAACTTCTTTTTAACTTGTTGTGTTCTTGGGTTTTAGCTAAATGGCTGCTGAAATACTTCCATGATGTCCTGAAAAGGTACCTCAGTATTATTGTGGTAAGCAAACAAATTTCCCAAGCAGAAGTTTTTCTTCTTTTCTTCACTCGTCCTTCTAGCCCAGTAAAACACACAGTAGACTCTTGTACTAACACAGAAAGAATAAAGGAATAAAGTAGGTAAAGTAATGACCTATTTTTTCTTTTCTGGGTGCTCACTTACTGTAGCCAAAAACATTTTCCCAGGGACAAGTTAATTACTACCTCAGACCCATTCTGCCTTCCTCCTGGGTGTGTTCTAGACCATCTAACTGCATTTCCTTCTGTACCTGCCCCTTATCCATCAGCCAGATGTAAATGTAATTGATCCAAACTGCAGAAGGAACATTAATGAATTACATATTTGTGGTTGTCTCACCCTAAAACACTGTTAGTAAAGCCCAGTGTGTGCAGTTTTTCAAAGGTTGGATCCTTCAATGGTCTGATGTAACATTTCACCCAAATTTAGGATCTGTGCTAATGACCATAGCAAAAAGTTCACCCCATAAGATTGAATTACGTGACTGAAGGTCTTCCCCTCCCCCCGATTTCTCTTCTTGTTTTCATGATTTTACTTATATTTCTTTTTTCTTAGTGTTAAATTCACAAACTTCTTGCAACTTACTGATTTTCCAAGTGTCTGTTTTGTGGATCACATACTGATATATTTTGGAAAACATTAGAAACAAAGTTAAAACAAAAATTAATCACATACCTCAATCATGTAAGTCTGCTGCTGCATAATCTTTTGTTTCAACCTATATATTTCATGGGAATAAAGTCACAAAGCAGGCTTCTCTATTTATTTCTCTGCCTTCCATCTCAGTACATGGATTATAGCATGCATGGCTCTTTCTATTTATATATAATTATATGATATATGGAGCTTTATGATAAGGATTCAAATGAAAGAAACTAAACCTATGTCAATTAAGACTAATGCTGAATCCAAACCAATGTCTCAAAAGCAAGTGGCTTGCTAAAAGTGGAGAGAAAATATTCTCTATGAAACAGTCTTGAGTAAAATGAAATCCAGTATAATCCTCTTACTAACAAATATTTGACAGTTCAGTCATGTTTCTCCAGAAAGAAGGAACTTACTTATTTTAAGCTCCCTGAGAGACAATTTGCATAATGATGATCTTCTCATAGAACTAGATTGATTTACCCTTTTTAAACAAGTATCTCCATAAACAGTGTTTGAAACAGGTGTTTACATGCTTGTTGCCAGAGTCTATTGAGGCTTACAGCAGAATGAGCTCCTCCCCTGCATATATTTCTGCCCCAACTCAAATGCTCTCAGTCTCAAGACACAGCTGTACTCTTTGATATGTTTTTGCCCAGTAATCAGTCCCATATAACCTACTGCTGCAGGTCTCTAGAGAGAAAGACAAAGCTGCAAGATTTAGACTAACCAGAAAGAAATTGTAAACTTTTCTTAGACAAGAATCTCAGTAGTCTTGCTCTGCTGCTGAAGAAATATTCATTAATTCAATCAATATAATGATTTCTATAGTCTTTAAGTGTTGTTAAAATGGTTCTTCATCCATAAAGGAAATTAGTTTCAAAAGAAGAGATGATGGTAAGAAAATAAAGAGAGAAGATTAAATCTTTGATGGCAAGGTCAATAGCAATTAGATATGGAAAGACCAATTATATCTAATTACACATCTTCTTTCCTAAACTCACTGGTTATATGCTATAGTTTTCTACTCTGTGACTATGTTGACTTGTAAACTACAGTGTTTTAGAGCCACTAACATGAAGGCTTCCCAGACAGTCTTCCCTGTCTCTGTAGCTATGTGCATTTGAGCACATAGTGGTCTGTGGCCTTGCATAAACATGTCAACAAGGGGTGGTAAAACCTCTGTGGTTTCTATGCTTCATGTCTATAGACACATGCTGGTTTTGTGCTCCCTATGCACTGGCCCTAAAATCAGAAGATATTCCTTGCCAGATGAAAAAGGGAAGGAGGAAGAGCAGAGCTGCTTCAAACCTTTTTCCTCAGGTATTACAGCACTTTTAAGAATCAGACCATGGTCATCTTAGTCTGGATGATACTATTTTTTTAATAGTGATGGTACTATTTTTAATAGCTGAGACCAGCTTCAATTCATGTGAATTCTTTTAACCTTCTGAAAAATTGTATGACAGCCCTTAAAGTTGCTGAAACATAAGCAGCTTCCACTGCCTTTCCTTTCAGATCATGTATCAGTCCAAATGAATTAACTTGTAAGGGTGCTCAAACCTTGTATTTGTAGTTGCAAGGGTAGGCTCCATCTCCACCTAATAAATGGATAGGCTGAGCAGCTGCACATTTGTTCCCATGTCAGATGCACAGACTTATGTGGGCTGTAACAGGCAATGCCCACTGTAAGTCTGTGTCTAGAATCAGGTGTCTTTGGCAAGACCCTAACTATAGATCCCACAAAACAAGGTAGCTCTGTCACTTGTGCAAAGACTTCACATGGATCATGACCATTTCTGGGATTTAGTGTTGGCTATCGTGGGTACTTGGGACAGATAAACAATCAAGGTGGTTTTTATATTGCTGCAGAGCATGAAGTAAAACTGGTAAAATTGTCAATGTGCATGATTCCAATTAGGTGCCTTGCTGAGGAATTACAGCAATTTTTGTTGGCTCTGAATTGAGCCCATTCTGTGCTGACCTCCTTGTCTCTGTGCTACTTAACTATGCCACTTAGGGTGACTATTGTTCTTCAGTGTTCTTTCCTATCCTCAAGGGAGATGCCTGGGTGATTTTTTTTTTTAAAGAAGAGGTGTTTTCAACTTCTTCTAGTCATTAACATTTAGACACTATCATTTAGCAACAGTACATCTGAGTGTGCATGTGCCTGTTTCAGCTGCCTGCACGGGCACAGTGCTTGGCACAAAAAGGCCTTTGCATTCCCTGCTCTGTTGTAGCTTTAGTGATGCTTACACACACAAAAAATCATTTCAGAAATTAAACTCTGAGACTGAAAAATGTTTTGTCTAGAAAACTATGTATGAAATGTAAAAAATGTTTAGAAAATTATACTTTCTCTCTCTAACACATTTCAGTGGCACTTAACAGAGATGACTGTGATGGTTTTGGCTGGGTCAGAGTTAATTATGTCCACAGCAGACAGGATGGGACTGTGTTCTGGACTTGTGCTGAAAATGGTGTTAATACAGAAAAGGTTTTGTCATTGCTGAGTGGCTTTTGCAGAGTGTCAAGGCCCCCTCATGCTGCCACACTGGTGAGGGGCCTTGGAGAACATGGGAAGTTGGGAGGAGACACAACTAGGACAGCTGATCTCAGCTGAGCACAGGATATTGCATGACCAACTGACCATGGGATATCATGCACTGTCTTTATCTGAACTCATGACTTTTCTTACTTTCTCACTCTCTCACGTGGGACTGAGTTGGCATTAAATTCCAGGCCTGTTGAGGAAGTATTAGGACTCTACAGAGACGTACGTGGGCAGTGGCAGTGGTATCCATATAATTGATGACCTCCAGTAAGAACTCTCAGACTGTCTAAGGGAATATCTCCTGTCAGGGTACTCTCTTCCCCTGACAGTTTAAAACCACTCCAAAGAGAGAACTTTTTTTTTTTTTTTTTTTTTTTTTTTTTTTTTTTTTTTTTTTAAAGAAAAAAATTGATCATTATGAGTAAGAACTACTCTGGTTATGTCTTACATTCTGTCAGCTTAGATTTAACTGCATGACATCCATGTTAGCAGCAAAGTGAGTCTGACAAAATTGTTCTACTTGATATGGAAAGAATGATCTGGTTCTGCACATAAACTACCAGTCTGCTTTAGAATTGTTATTTGAAAAATAAATATTGCAAAGAAAATTGATTTCTTATTTCTTCTCCTACAAGAGTACAAGGACATAATCTCTGTACTTTATACACTTGATTTGATTTTTTGAAAGCTCTCTCTAGCTTATACCTCTTACCTAGCAAAGGAGTTTATTGCTTTTGATTGCAATATATTTTCTGCTTTAGAAAATCCAAGAATAAAAAGAAATATCCAGTGTATAACAGAAGATGAGAATATAATAGTTTCTCATTAAGAAACTGCATGAAAATACACTAGCAATTTCAATCTGGAAAAACTTTAAAAAATAGTCAGTATCCTAGCTTCTTTCTCCTAGAAAAGTTTATATATGGATATAAAAAAGACATAAATGTTTAAAAAAAGTGCCATGAAGTAAGGAAAATTTATAAAAGATAATTTTTTAGAGTAGAACTGTCATCAATGCATCATATTGGGCTAGTATCTGATCAACATTAGTTAAAAGGTTTTTAAGTTTTCACTTAGATTTGTATTGTAATGCATGAGGAAACTATTTAAAGACTTTCCTGTTTTGGAAAGCTTGTCTGTCTGTCTTGTTCCAGAGACTCTGTTCAAAGACTTCAAAAAGATGGGTTCTTTTCCTATCACACTGTCACTTTTATTAATTTCTGATCTGCTCTCAATTCACTCCCTCTCTGGCTTTTAACAGAAAGCATGTTGGACCTCCCCAACAAGACCTTTAATGATATTATGATTTATATAATTAACATTTGATCAGCTCTAGAACAAGAATGACAAAAGTTAAAAGCAGTTGACTTGTATATGCTTGTATGTTTGTATGACTCT
Source organism: Cisticola juncidis (assembly GCA_013400215.1). Classification (NCBI taxonomy): domain Eukaryota; kingdom Metazoa; phylum Chordata; class Aves; order Passeriformes; family Cisticolidae; genus Cisticola; species Cisticola juncidis. The sequence goes on along the minus strand of VXBR01007648.1, from coordinate 111,125 downwards.
TTAGAAATAGAACAGGATTAGATTCATCACACAAATTTTAAATACCTAAGCAAGCCAGAAGATTTAGATATCACAGGAACTGGTAATTGATACAAATATCATAGACATTGTAGGTATCACTATGGACAGGGACAAGACTCTGGTACCTTCAGAGGGTGGATCATTCCTCCTAAGACCTGAGGTTTTTTTCTGAGTGCATGTTTGGAATTTGATTTCTCTAATATGCAAGCATCTTGTTCAAATTACTCTACTCTACTCTACTCTACTCTACTCTAATTACAAACAACTTCCCTCATAGACTCATCATCTCCATCAGCCACATAAATGAAATGTGATAAATCCAGGCCTTGATATTTCAGAAGACATGTCTGTAAAGACTGCCTAAAAAGAGAGATGCTTAATGGTGAACTCTAGAAATAATCATGTGAAGGCATCTGAATATCCCTATATCCCTATTTCTGAATATCCTGAACATCTCAAACCATGGCTGAAGAAATATCCTGTAAGACTGTACTGGAAAATCTGAGTAGCATTCCAGATCCAGGAGAAGAAATCCAGACTTCTTCTGGGTGTTAAAAAGATCACTTTCTCCTCTATTTCTTAAGATGTTCCAGAATCCAAGTGATTGTTGATACTGAAAAATTCAGAAAGTAGGTAGAAGGTAGATATTTTTTCCATATTTTAAAAGAGAAGGTGAGACAACACAGTATACATTATTTAGCACACAACAGCTACATGAAAATAATGCATACACTGTGTTCCTGAGACTTTTTTATTCCTGTTTATGAAAAATTTCATTTAAACTTTGAAAATTAAATTCCAATCAAAGCCTTAAGGATGACAATGACTGAGTTCACATGTGAAAATAGATACACATGTGTTGTTGCATGGTAGATGTCCTTTCAAAGCTAAGGTCACAAAAACAGTGTAGTTCTGGGTTTATGGAAAATGCAACTGAAGCAGAAACAAAAAAAAAAATCTGCAGCAACAAATGATAAATAACCTCAAGGAGAGGATTAATACCTTATAGTTGGCAGAACAAGAAATAGATAGGGGAAGAAATTTTAGAAGTTCTTGGAACATTTAGAAAATTATATTAAGGTAGTAGTCTAGACAAGTGTCTGGGGAAGCACTGAGCAGAGCCAAAGAAGAGATGCATGCTTGTGGCTCTTGCAAGGTGGTTAGGATGGAATGAGTGATATATGGGAAAACAGTGGTGAAATCTAGTGGGATGCTCAAAGAGAACAGGAGAGCTAAGATCTGACACAGTATGCAGGACAGGGTAGCCAAGATTCAAGGGTTATTAGAGGTGTTTTATGTCAGAGGAACACAAAGGGATGAGGGAGAAAACCCGAGCTATCTCACAGTGCGGTTGTTTACATACAGCTTAATTAGCACAAGGACTTCAACAAATCTGAAGGAAACACTTCACCTCTGGGCTTGTTCTTATACCAAGGTTATCACACTGTGATGTGCTACATAAAATTAGCTGTAAAGAGCTAGCTTGCCTGAGGTCCTATCCTGCTCTTTCTAGCAGAGTTTCTGTTACTCCTGTGACAAGCTGACTAAAAATTATCCTCCTTTCCCCAAGCTTTTCCTTGCATTTTCTTATCCAGCCTTTCATAATCCCAGGGCTGTGCAGGTGCCATACATAATCTTCTGTGTTATCAGGAAACAGCCCTGCAGGATCCTATTTAAGTGGCACAAGCTGTCGTCTTGCATTGCTGCAGCTTTATAACTATAAAAAGACAATTATAGATATTGTGAGACTGATAATGACTGCACCTTGGAAGGCTGAAAAAAATTAATAGTGACTTCAGTCATTTGGAGTTATGATAGCTTGAAGATGAAAATTTGAAGATCAGTGCTTAAGATGTAGATATGCTCCCCAAATGAATTATTTTGTTATATATATATATATATATAAAAAGGAATATCATCAAATTGTTTTTGCCTAAATATTATAGATGTGTGCCCTTGCTTTGGGGTGCAACTCAGATGAAAAACAACTGTATCTCTTTTGGTATTGTGGCTGATTGACCAGGCAGCTATAGCTGAGGACAAAACTGGAAATACACAGCCATTGCTTTTGCATTAGCTGTCACAATTGTTGCTGCTTTTTTCTTGTAACTATAAAATATGCAGATAGATCATAATTACTCACATAAAATCACTGGCATAATCAGAAAATAATGAGTCTTCACAATATTGATAGATTTCTGGTGTGCAGTCTTCAGATCAACTTCACACATATTGAATTATCCCCTCAACTATGGTCATAATGTGAAGTATAAATACCATATTAGCTTCACTAATATTAGCTTCACTGTAACTTCATATGTCTTTATATAATTAAGAAATTTAGTTAGAGAAATAGTGAGACCTCAGTCACCCTTTCAAACTTTGATCTCATACATTACACATTGTGTCATGTCTTCAAAAAGAAACTGAATCCAGATTAAATGAATAAATAAAAAATAACACTAATCAACTGATCATGAAAGCTCCACTCCAGGTTAACATGTGCTCAGAGAATTGAATCCTGCTTCTTTCTCCAAATGTCATTGGAATTTGCACATACTAGTTATCAAAAAGTTCCTGCCACAGTGGCAGTATAAAATACTTAATTCTGTCTCTAGGCCGTGGTCCAGCATGAAAATACTGATGCTGATTTCAGAAAGTATCTAAATTGTTTTAGAATCCACTTAGGTCTTTGTGCTGTTGGAGGTACTTAGGAGAGAAGGGTCACACACTGGACTTCAGGACAGAGTGAAGGAAATCAGTTTCCAGTCCAAAAAACTCAAACAAAAGGTGTGAATGAATTATCACTATAATTTGGATTTTTGACAGGGTAAGTGAAAATTCTAGTGAAAGATTTTTTTGTTATGCAAAGCAATCTTATATCCCCTTGGTACTCCCATACTCTAAAACTAAGGATTTTTATTTTCCTTTCATGAGCTATAACCATATATTTCCCTCGGTAAAGGACATGCAGAATGCTGAATAAGTACATGGACATGTAAGATTGTTTTTCATCATCATTCCCTCCATTATAAGTCATAATAAAATGGATGAAGGGAATCCTTATGTTAATATTGTCCTGTTTGATACATACAAGGTTAGAATTTGTACTTTTTTATTTATTTCATGAATGCTGTCCTTATAAATTGAAACTGCCTGTAGGCAGCTTTACCTTGTGCACCTGACAGAAAAGCAGATTTTTTTTTGCATTGTAGCCATGAACTGATGCATTTTGCTTGATTTTTATTAACTATTTCTTCTTCTGTTCATCTCTCAGGAGCTTACTAAGCAAGTTTCCCTGTGTCTATTGTATTCCAAAATTTAAAGAATAATTATATCTGCTGGATCATTGTAATCATGCATGTTTAGACCAGCCTTTGAATAAACTGATTCTCTTTTGGCCTTCTGGAATCAGTCTTGACATTGTACTTACATATATTCAAGATTTTTCAGTTTGGGGAAGCAGTGATTTTATACAGTCTATAGACATACAACCACTGCATATGGAGGGGAAATCATCAATACAACATCTAAAATCAGCAAGGACCAGCAAACTTCTTTAAAATTCAGAGTACACATCTAATTTTGATTAATTTTCTAGAAGACCAGTGTGTCCCTGTTGGCTACAGAGGGAACATAGAAGGACCAGCTTTCTATTTTTGGCATCTAATTTACATACCTAAAATAAGGTGATGTGATTACCTTCTGAAATCTGAATTTTTCTACCATAAATTGGCCATCTGGAGGTTTTAAATGATTAAGTACCAATCCATGATTCATACTGCCTATCCTCAGCCCTCAGTCAACATCAGCATCTGCTATTCATCCAGATCTAGGCAAGTGAAAGTTCATATCATAGATGCTTAAGATGCCTATTTTGTTCATCTGCAGAACCTTTCCACCTCTGCCCAAATTAGACACACAGCCTTTATTAAAGTCCAGTTCTGATTAATCCCCTTAAGGGCAGCTGTCAAAATCCTAAATCTCCCTAAATGTGAGATAGTTCTTAATTCCTGCTGAGGCTCAGACCTACATAAATGCCCATCCAGGGAGGGTCTCAGACAGTAACACTCAGAGTGTTGCATTTTGCCCTGACCTCCTTCTACCATCTTGACCTTGGAGTTAACGGGCCGTGAAATCGGAGATGCAGAAGAGTGGTAAGAGAGGGTTGTTTTGTTTCCTTTTTTCCCCTAGGACCTTTTAAAACATCTCTGGCCAACTATCCTTGTAGTAGAATTAGTAGATTGGATGACCTTTGTATTTTCATTAACACCTTCTTTTTTTTAACATGATGAGACACTGGCATAAGTTGCTCAGAGAAGCTGTGGGTTGCCCATGGGAGAGGGATGGAAACTAGATTATCTTTAAGGTCCCTTTTGACCCAAACCATTCTATGATTTCTCATCTTTTTATGGGCCTTGAGATTAATGCATTTTGAGACCAGTAGGGTTTTAACTTTTGTACTTTTAACTTTGGTACTATTCAGTCATCTAGTGATAGAGTATGATGAGTAAGAAGTGACTTGCCTTTTTTAATGCCCAGTCTAAAACCAGGAAGATTCAGGATGAGAGATGAGACTTTGTTTGCAAGAGTCTTTGCTAAAGGAGGAGAAAGGAACATTGGCACTCACAAAAAACGTTTTTCTGGCCTTCAGCTGCCATCTGCAGAGGTCAGACAAAAAGCCAGATGCCTCATTCAGGATGAAAACCTTTTAATCCAAAGTATTGATGTGGCTTAAGAGGGGAATTGGCTGTTTGGTCTGGGGAAGTGGCAGCAAAACAAAAACTAATCAGCTGCCCTTCAGGAGATGATTTATTAAACTTTGGCCATCTGACTTAGGAGAAGAGAATCTAGCCTTGCATTCATATAAGTTTTCTCTGATTATTTCTGGACTGATCAATTTCCATAAAATTTAATCTGACAAGTCTTAACAATGCATGACCATTACATCATAAAGTCTCATAGCATCATAGCAATATGCATGACATCAGTTCTAGGCATCCAATTAAATAATAAAATTCAGATACACAGTAAAGCAGAACATACTCCTTCAAACTTCTGTGCAACTGCATCGTTATTGAAATGTGAACAGAGGTCTTCCTATCTCATCTACAGAAAAAAAAGAAAAAATACTTTTTAAGTATGTCACAAATAAAGATCCTGGAAAATAACTTTGTTCTTGTACCTTATCCTTAGAGCATACTTCTGAGAAGGAATTTCAGGTGATGAGGTGACTCTGTTTTGAAGTTATGTAATGTTTACCACACAGACAATAAGAGCATAGCTCTGTTACAAGGCAACGAAAAAAACAAAAAAACCCAGATGCACAGTTTCAACACAATACATTTACATTTACCACTATCCCAACAGAAAAGACAGTTCCTAAAACCAAACAAAATTACTTTGATTTTTATTTTTGTTTCAGGAAGAGATGCAAATATACGGCATTCAGTCAGCTTAATCTAGATGTAATGGGACAGATGTGGAGAATGAGGGCATGATTACAACAGCAAAAACTGTTCATGCTGAAGTTTATAATGTAACCTGAATAAACTCTCCATAAAGAAATTACCTGGTAGCAAAACATTGCACAGATCTTTTTGAATCTTTGAGACCCTTTGCCTGGATATTAGAACTTTAAAAGATGGTGATGTTTAGGTAAAATGCTACCTAAAAAAATTGCTTGCATTCCTATTCTCTTTTATGGGTATCAGGTTGTTTACTGGTTTTCTTTCCCATGAGATAAAAAGTGCCATCCTTTTTGCATGGTAGGCACTAGCCTTGGGGGGAATGACACTAGGGTATTTCCTTCAGACCAGGTTAAAGTTGTTCATTTATGCATTCTGAGTTACCATTACTTTATCTCTCTATAAAAATCCAATTCTTAAAAAATTCAGCAGCTTTTTGCCCTCATTTGGTTTATCCTCTCTTCTGTGACCAGCCAGAAGTTATTCTCTCTAAACAACTTCTTTAAGAAACTTGGTTCCTACGAGTCAAAATCGCATCCTAAGGAAAAGATCAGCTGATTGTTGTGCCTGATGTTGTGCTTTCAGTGAAAGAAAATGTGTAGAGTGCTCCCAGTCGGCAAGATATACAGCATTTTTTGAACTTACTACCTGTTTAAGTTTTTCATTAACTTATTTACATTTGACCTTAATTTTTTTATTGCCTCATTTGTCTGTGAGGAAAGAAAACTATATTAAATTGTCCCATGGCATTAAGCTATCTTGATGGAATCAAATAAATACCTGGGTTTGTTATCTTGAGGGTTAAATACATAGAAAGATAAGGGGAATTTTATTCAGAGAAAAGTTATTTGCTTCGTTTTTTTGATAAACATATTGTTGTTCATGATAGTGTCAAGGTAGTGAGAAAAAGAAAGTGTTTGAACTTTGAGGCATTGTATATAAGGCTAGAAAGCTCTAAAACAGCAGTTCATGGTTTAAAAAATATGTTTATAAATATATACAGGTATGTAAAACAAAGATTCTTTGAATTTACGTTTCTTATTATTTGAAGTCCATCAAATAATGAATTGTGAAAAGTTAATGAAATGCTTTTTTCTGAGTGGTGGAAATAAAACAGGGACAAAATAGGAAAGAAGTGCAAACAATGCTGAGTGATCTAGTGAGCCCTAATGCTTCCATGATTCAAGAGAAACTTGCTTTATGGTGGGAACTAAAGAAGCACTTCCAAAGATAGTTAGACATTTATTAAGACTGAGGACTATGCAATTCATCCAAATTCAAACTGCTAATGACAAAGGACTGAAGGGAAACTTCAGAGTTAAACCCCTTTATTTTGCTCTGGCTGCAAATTCCTAGTGCATTATGCTGGAAATTTGCAGGCCAGAATCCAGAGTGAAAGCACAGCCGATTAGATAAGCAATATAAAAATGCTAGTATGACTAAATTATGTCTTGATCATGCTGTGAAACCAGGAACAGTGTTAATTTTCATTTTAAATAACATGCATAACTCATCTCTGTTTTGTTGGACAGCAAAACTCAGATTTAAAAAATAATTAGATAAAGAATGGGAGCCTTGTACTGTTGGCATGGCAAAGTACTTGGCTACAGTAAACCTCAGATTTCATCACAAACTTAGTGTCAACAAGTCATCCAGATGATTAGATCCTAACTTGTACAAGACTGTCTAATAAACAGAGTGTTCTAAACACAATGCAGCTTCTCAAAGTTACACAATGCAGGTTCTTAACTACATGGCAGCCTGTGTGAAAGGCTTTTCAGTGAGTCAGAAATCTGGCAAGAGGCTTTGATTCCATTAGATGAAAACCAGAGGAGACATAGGAAACCTTGCGAAAAGCAAAGGAATAGATTTAAATATCGTCTCAAAATAGGACACACAAAGCCTTAAAAAATTTTATCAGAATAAACTAGTCTGTTTACTCATTATTTTTGTAGACACACAAAAATATATATTATTGTAATTTGTTTCATTCCAATAGGTATCTAACAATCAAACTAAGGTTTAAGAGGTCGACATTTATATTTATCTCAAAGGGTTGTGAAACAATGGCTCTCTTTTGCAGCTGCCAAGCTCTGGGAAGTTAGGTTTTGCAGACCCATTAAGCATTGAAGTGTGCACCCAGTTTCTTCCAGTTTCTGCCAAAGATTAATCAGAGATCCCAGGTGCCCATGGCACAGAAAGGAAACCATGTGACAACCCAGAACAGACGAGCTCACGAGAGCAGCAGGGTTGGGAACAGGCACTAGATTTTCATTTGCTATGTCTGGATGACCCAGGGCATTGCAGCAAGCTGCAAAACAATTTTTTTGAGGCCACAGGCTCTGGCTGGTCCCATCTGCATAGAAAAATTCTGAATTCTTCTATTTCATGCTGAATGTTGCTGTGCATCCCAAGATCATCAGGCAGTAGGAATCAACAGTAGGAGCAGTTAGTACAATGTAGCTCTCATGTTACTGAGAACTAGCAATTAGTGTCACACCTACATATGGCTATGGATAATAATTCCAATGTATTGTCTGCACACCCAATTAGGAAACAGATCTAACTGGAACAGGAGATCTGGAACTATTGAGATCTGCTCCAGCTGAGCAGGGAGTCCGTTTTTGTATCTTAGATTGTTCATACCAAGATCAAGTCTTGAAAAAGTGTGGAGAAAATAATGTTCCTTTTTCAAGTATTTGGTGCTCTGGAGCTAGGGGAAAGATTCTGTTTTCCAAGACAATCAGTCTGGCAGGTCTCACAGACACTTTATAAAGAATTAAGCTTGAAACAACTAAGTAATGTCTAGACATGACAAATTGTACATCAACATCTTTTAAAGTGTCCTGAGGGTATGGAACAAGAGTTAGGAGTTTTATGCTCCTTGATATATGTATTTTTTTCCCTTTATGGGGAAGTAAGATCACAGAGCTGAGAGACATAAAACAAATATTCTAACATACAAATGGAAATTGAAAAAAAAATCTCCAAAAAATATTATCACCTTGCTTGGAATTCAAGAGTGAATTTCCTGATCTAAATTTAGCCAGATACATAAAACTACAGATTTTGCCCAGTGCAAAGGTCAGATTGCAGGCTGAAAATTTTTAGCACAGATAATTTCCACTGAAACATTGTGAGACAGTCTTTCTTTAACATTCTCCAGGTGTCATGCATCAAAAAATAAGTAATTAACACAATTTACTTTTAACAAAATGCCTCCCTTCTCCTCCCTTCTTTTTTGGGGGGAGGGGCAGGCATGGCATTTAGTACAGCAATCAGAAGTGGTCAAAGCCTTCTAATAACAACTGAAGGACACAGTTAACATTGCAAATTAAGCCAGAAGCATCATAGGCATGTTCCTGTTGATAGTGTTTACATGTGGGTTTTGTGTTCAGGGCCATGTTTAGAGGTTCCATTACTGATATAAACAAAAAGAGTATGGAGAACAAAAATGTCATAACAGAAGGCTTCTGTGTTAATTAAAGTTCTGTGTAATTAGAGACCCATGAAGATGAGGTTACAGAGCCGATCCTATTCTGTTCTTTCCTTTAGTACCTGGTGGTGAGCTCACCTGGGCCACCTCTAATCTGAAGATCAGCCCCATCTTTGCTGTTTTTCCATTTACAACTTTGTTTCCTCCATCATTAAAACCTTTCATCCCAAGGAGAGTCACACTTCATAAAAACATTTTGGTGTCAAAATTCAGCACAATTAACAGGGAAATGTAATACCATACTAATTTTGACAATAAACTTTACTAGTCTTTTTTTT
>VXBR01007648.1:13882-92768 GCA_013400215.1 Cisticola juncidis | reverse complement strand
CCTTCCCGCACCTTCCCGCACCTTCCCGCACCTTCCCTTCCCGCACCTTCCCTTCCCGCACCTTCCCGCACCTTCCCGCAGCTTCCCCACAAAAGGCAGTTCTGTAATTCCTAGGTCTTCTAAATCATTCTTTTTCCACAGGAGCTACATGAACGTGTCTGACCCCATTTCCCTGTGACACTGAATCGCACGGCAACAAGGTTAGAAGAAATATAAAAAAAAAAAAAAAAAAAAAAAAAAGGGAGGCAAAAANAAAAAAGAAAAAAGGAGGCAAACATCATACAATAGAAACCTTAACCATGCAGTTATAAGTTTAAAAAATGTTTGAAAGTCTGTTGCTTTGTCTTTCCCATTTCATATGGTCCTGCTGCTAAAAAAAATTTCCCTCAGGTTGCTGCTGCATCTCTCCTATAAATGATTCTCTTTGATCAGAATCCAGTACACGCAGGGCTTTTTTTTCAGTCTTACAGAGGCAATGATTCCATATCACAGCACTGAAACCCTTGACAGCTCGGTGGGGGTGAGAAGAAGAAGTAGGATTATCTAAAAAAGAGAGAAAAAAGAGGAAGCAATTCAAAGTCAGGCCAAAGATGACAGGAGAATCAGGATAGGCAGCTGTACAAAATCGTACTTGATCTCTGCCAGAGATGTGGTATGTAGGGGTGAATGACAACTTCTAATTAAAGTTGTGACTGATTACCATGTAAGAAATGACACAATTTGTTGAAGACCTGGATCTGAAGATGAAACACTTTTATTTGTGGAAAATGGTAATTTAAAGTTATGAATTTTTAGAGGAACATCTGTGGCTTTTTTTTTTTTTTTTTTTTTGGTGAATTCACTCCATAATTAAATCTCTCCGTACTTTTACTGAAACTTTTAAATTGTCATTTATCCAAGCACTGACTGTGCATTACAGTATGTAAGGAGGGAGACATACTGAAAACAAAATTTGGAAGAGACTGACAGTAATTCAGCAGCCCTTATTTGAAATTCCAGGAATGATGCAGTTTGAACACACACTATCAATTGTTGTGTAATAGATTCACAGATCTCTATCAAGCAACAGGATATTATTTTTCAGAGATTGTGAATTGTTTACTTTTCATGTATGCATGTGAAATGAATTCATACCCCTTTTCAAAGAGATACATGAATTATGAGCATTATTCAGACACATGTGCTGACTCACTTGAAAGTACATTTGGAAACTGGATTCACACTGAGATTAACCAGGTTCTGTGAGGTTTTCTCTTGAGAGCTGTCTCAATTGTTTTCAAAATTGATATTTTTCAATACAGAAGACTAAATTTTTGTCACCTTCTACTGGTTGCTTCACATTCCTGAGGCAGGGCAAAGCCCCTGGGAATCCACCTGGTGAAGTTTTCTTAGCATGAAGTCTTTGCATGGCCAGATACTGCTTTGCCACCTGTTCTGATTTGATCTCACATGGAATTTGTCTCCATGATATTTTTTATCTTTAAATACCTAAAACACAGTGTTTGACATTTTTAATAAGATCAGTATCTTAAAACAAAGTCACATAGATAAATATTTTCCAAACACCTTTCTTCACTGCCTTGCTCTAGAATTCAAATTATTTTTTACACTTAAAGGTAAATCTGAATTCTGAGGCATTAATTATCACATTTTCACACTATTCAGAGTTATTATATACCTCTAGGCTGTTGTCAGATGATTTTAACTTTAAAAACATGGGAATGGAGAGAAAAGATTTTACATATTTGCTCATGCCATCATTTATGCTTCTGGTTAGCTTTACAAAGCTGAAAATTAAACTGTGCGTTTATTTTGCAGCTCTTTATACTTTATGTAAATCACATTTGGAGAACAGGCAATAAAATGTGAAAGTCAAATTTTATGTCTGTTTTTGTTTTCTGAAGTTACACATTATTATGAGTTACCAAATAAGTTACATTTTTAAAAACCATCTTTCCCTGTGAGATTAAGGAAACAGGTAATTGAGGTAATTAATTAACAGTAAAATTAACATGCAAATATGAATATACTTCTGCCCAATTCTTTTCCTTCCATTTGGCATAGGAAGCATGGTCTTGCAGCAGTTGGGGTTTTCTCTATCAGCAGTCTCAGAGCTACAGCAATAAGATGTCCTGAGCACCATTCCCCCTCCAGCAAGATCTGTACTGTACCATATTATGATACTGAAGCAAATTACAGAAAAAATAAGCCTAGAAAACTTCCCAAAATAAAATAAAAGTCTGGTCAGAAAAGCAATGTGCCTTTTCATATCACAGAATCACAGAACGGGTAAGGCTGGAAAGGACCACAATGGGTTCACTTGGTCTGATTTCCCTGCTCAAGGGAACTTGTTTCTACTCAAACATTGAAAAGCTCAAGTGTTAGTGAAACCTACAGAGGAGAGAGGACAAGAAATACTTTGTATTCTTAACTGACAGCTCTGCTAATTCAACCTGAATCCCAACTGCTAACTTGAGTTATGCTCTTTTAAATCCCATCACTGACGTAGAAGCTTCTGTAGGTGAGTTATCTAGGTGAGTTATCAACTCTGCCTCACACACTCCCCACTTTTTAGCAAGTTTTTACAGGTGCCATTGTTTTGTCCTGCATTTTAAATTTTGTCAAGCAGTTATGGTTTGATGATGGTGCACAACAACAATTCCGGACTTTAATTAATGTATGGATTTTGTGCTTTCTGCATTAAAGCCATCATTCCCTAGTAGTCCCAGCAAAGATTATTCTGGAAGCACACAGGAAAAAACTTTGCTCAGTACATTAGTGTAAATTTGAGAGATGGCCTTCCCTTCAAAGAGGACATGTGGTTTTGCTTACTTTTTAGCATTAGATGTGTTCTAATACTTTAAATCTTCAACTGAAGATGAAAAGGCATCACTATGGAAAAAGACACTATTTTAAAAGTAGTGAATATGTTTCTGAATAAATATTGAAAATATTATTTTTAAAATGATAGTATTCTCCAAAATCTGTAAAGTATTCACTTTTCCAAGCATTAAATGCTTCTTTTAGGATTTTCCTGTATTATAATTTAAATAAAATATGTAAAGCTGACATTTTATGTCATCTCTCTATAAAATAAGGCAAGATCATAAAGCAGTCTGACTGCAGATGATAACAATATACAACTCTGATTCAGAGAGCACATACTCTTAAATCCAAAAGTGCCTTTTGAAGTTCAATCCCTTATACTTGTCACAGCCTTCTGCCCTCTCATGATAGAAGTCTCTCCTCGGTTCTATAAAAATAAGATTTGGTGGGAAACAAAATTTTGACAGCTACCATTCTGGATTACATCACAAGCAGCTGGACATTTTGCAAAGGTAGGCTGAGGAGGGCAGACAAACTCACTTTTGTAGCATTGTATCAGGCTGTCTCCAGATCTGAGAGAGGAAAGAGCTCATCAGCTTCACTTGCTAATAAGCAGTGCCTTTGGTTTCATTATCCAGGGACATTTTCATTTCATACAACAGTGCCAGCACACTTCAAATTTCTCAAACATGCTCTTCTGACTGGTCTCACATTTTTTCCTCCTTCATTTTCCACTGACGGAGGAGATTCCTGATGATAGGAAGGACACAGTGTACCCCACAGTGAGACTTAAACACCAGGAATGTGAGATGGTGGAGGCTGATGACACAGCTGCATCAACCACAAACATCCTTTGGGAAAACCAGGAGTGCCTTGCACCAAAAAGATTCCCACCTAGACCCTCTGATCAGCAAGATAGCTGATTCAAATACTTCTGCAGCAGAAAGAATAACCTCCAGAACAGGGTAGGAATGGTTGGCCCTCTATCACCCATGAGAAGTAGCAGCAGCCGCTGGGATTTATTTTGGTCACTAACATCTTGCAAACAGATTAGAGGTGAACAAGGAATAGGTTGATACCTTTTCTGGACCCAGATAATATTTTGCTGCTGAAGCAGTGCTAAAGAGGGCCACCAAGAGATGAGGGTAAGTAGTAGGTTCATACCCTGGACAGTGATGGGAAAATATCCGGATTGTCATGAAGAAATTTCATGGTTCTAAATAACCTTGAAAAACCTTGATTCAGAGCTATTCTACAGTTTGTGCTCTCTGTAACAGCAGAGGTAAGGGAGAATAATCTCCTTTTGTAGTTCAAGAACTCAGGGCACTAGCAAAGAACTTCAGTTGTTGTAAACCAAAGTAAATGAAAATAGAAATTTGCAGCATATTAAGAGTACGTGCAAGGCAAGAAGATTTTAAGTGAGACATCCAGCTGGTCTTCTGGCTTACATTTCCAGGGGGTCTTAAGCAAGCACTGCTGTCAGCAGAGGTGCACCACTTTCTGGTAGCTGAGAGTCTCATACAACACTCCTGTAATGCAGTATTGATTTTCACCAGCTGATGACTTCAACTACAGATTTTTAGTTCATAAGAACTTAAAGTATTATTACTAATTATTTTTATAATCTTTATTATCATCTTTATTATTACCAGACTGGTCATGACAATGATAACCTGGGAGCTTCACTACAATTCCCATTGTTGTTGTTCTTACTAGAAGTGGGTTACTATTGTTTGTGAAGTCTGTTTTCACACATGCCTTCAGGTTTAAAAAGAGTCTCTTCTAAATGTAAAACTAAGTTAATGATATTATTTTCCTGAGATTGGGAAGTCAAGTTAATGAACAGTTGAAAACAATTTTGACACGTCCAGATAGAAGGCAGGTACAACCAGAATGTGTTTTTTTTTCCCTTGCCTGGTCTAGCCCCATAACTTGTAATTATTCTACCATGTACTCTATTAAAACCACATGTTTTATTCTTGTTCATTTTTATGTTTTCGGTTTAAGTTTTATAAATTTTATAACAGGCAATTCTTACTTTAATGATCTAACAGGGGTGGTAAATTCTTAAATCAAATTGACTGTATCAGGGAACTGTAACCAGGCGAGAAAGTATCAGTTACACCAAATATAGGACACAGATGTTTACAGAGAAAAAGGAGAAAGAGACAGATTTAAAGAAGGTTAAGTTCCTACTATATTTTATGATTCTTTTAGAAAAGTTCAAACACTTCAGGTAATGATTTACTTTGTAAGGCACTGGATCTTAACAACTAAATGATAAGCAAACAGCTGTTCCAAAGCCATCAAACATTATTCCCAGATTAGCATTTTGTTAATAAAACTGACTTAAGGTATAGGGCAAGAAAAAAAGCCATGAATGCATGACTTAAGGGAATATGAGAGTATAACAATTTTGGTAGAGAGCAAAACTTGTTATAGCAATGAAAAAATCCATAGATTTGAAAATTGTCCATATATTCCAGCATCATAAACAATGGGTTGTGATTATAATGATCTGGAGTGGTTAATGGGAAAAAACCCCTATCTATTTTCCTCTTTAACACTGTTGCCAAATATAAGAAAACTTACCCTGACCAAGCTGATTACAGCAGTTCTGAAATCGTTATCTGTAGTTACATTGCTGAGCAAAATAATATGGAGTTAAGCAAAGATCAGCTAGTAGTAAAGGCAAGCCAAATTGATGTTTTTGATACAACCAAGAGTTTAAAAGAAATCTCAGAAAGTGCAATGTTATGTTCATATACAACTCATTTGTATGAGAATAAAAAAGGTTGGCCATATAGGTGGAAGATGCCCCATTCCTGGAAACGTTCAAGTTCAGGTTGGATGGAGCTATGAGCACCCTGATCTCATTGAAGAAATCCCTGGTCATTGCAGGGGTTTGGACTTGATAGGGTATGAAGTTCCCTTGCAACCAAAACTATTTCATGTCCTTCTGTGAAGGATGGGCAGATATTCTATTTTTTCTGTATTTCTCTTTCATTTCATAAGAACCACAGCATACCACAGTTACACCTATAAATGGTGTTACAAAGCAATGTGCCCGTGTTCTAAAAGAATGCACCTAAGTAACCTTTCCTAAAATACACAAATTTAATGAGAGCAATAAGAAACCTCAATTCTGTGACTGCCTGCCTGCCTGTAATCATGCAACAACCTTCTATCTTTCCAGCCTTAGTCAGAACCCCTAAGGAGTTGTAAGGGGGAAATTCCAAACACTATGCATTTAAGTTTCAGTCATGCATTGCTGCTGTCCCTCACTATATCTGACCAAATCATCAACACCTCTGTAGCTCAAAGCTTGACCCTATTCAACTCACGAGAAGAGCTGAAGCAGATCCAGAGTGAAATATGATGTGCTGTCTGGCAAGTATGTAATGTTAAGCAATATCAAGCTTAACTCTCTGACTAGCATTTCATGAACAATTTTTTTTTCCAGTATTAGCTGATTAGAAGAAACTGGTTTGTCTTGATCAAGCAATCCCTTAGTATTTCATGCATCTACACCATCTACTCTGGAATAAAGAAGAATAAGCAGAAGGAAATCTTCCAAACTCAGCAATTGCCATCTGGCCCAGAGCACTGAAGCATGACTCCATGTTCTTGAAAGAGTATATTGCTTGCCTAAAGCTATCAGTTTAGATTCATGGTCTCCATCCTTATCTTCAAAGCCCACAATATCCCAGAAGTGCCATTTGAACACCAGGTGCTCAGTGTTCTTAACATCATACTGATATAAAACTCGTGCATGCTTATAAACAGGATTCAAAACAAACCTCTGTTCACAGTGTGATTAGGAGAGAAAGGTGGTGAATTTTGACAATACATTTAATGCTGTCTTTATAGCAGCCAGATAGTCTGCTGAACACCATAAAGCTCATGTAAAACAATTGACACTTACTATCAGACTGGCTTCATAAGCACTTGAAAATTATATGGTCCTTTAAGATTTCCTTACAAACATAATAGCAGAGCATCTTGTCATATTCTCAAACTCTCCTCTTGCAAATGTTAGTCTGTAATTCTTGAAAGAAACAGAGAAAATAAACCCAAGATGAGTATTTGACTAATGTTGATGGTAGAATTCATTTAGAAGCATTAAAGAAAAAAATCTATAGTACAATAATTGATATACCAACAGTTAAAGGAAGCATGGAGTCATTTATGAGACAGCAAGGGCTTCCATTGTGGAAAAAGGCAATAATGACTACATATGTTCTACAGAAAGGATATTGTAAATTATGCCACTGAAGAGAAAAGTTCCTGAATTTGTTTTGTTTGGTCCCTTGTTTTCATATGAAGTGTCACTGATAGGAAACAGTACATTCTGTACTGCATCATAAAAATTTCCTGCAATGCAACACTTTCCTTCTAAAGTATGGCTTGCACTAGGGTAAACAGAGTACCAGTAAAGAAGATTCTACATTATTTCTTAATCAAAACCTTAATAGGTCTAATACAGATATCTTTTCTTAGGAAAGGACTGTCTACAACTCAGCACCTGGGGTGTTCTGTTGAAAAACAGATTAGAAATGGAGGTACAAATCCAAGTCTCTTAAAGCATCCATGAATAGTAATAATAAAAAGTATATGACACCTGGGTATCTAGAATCATATCTCACAGGTGAAAGATCAACTAACAAGCCGGAATCATTCTACAGTTTCCAGAGGAAAGTACTGGTTTTGCAGATTATGAAAATTTGTCATCTCTCTGGAGCTCATCAGAGGCATTTATTCATAGGCACATAAAGTATAAATGCCCAATGGGCAGCATGCTTATTTGAAAGGTTCAAGCACTTACATTTCAGTGAGGTATAACAAAGTTAGGCAGCTGCTGTAGGATTAACTTGATTTTTCTGTCAAACGGTAAAGAAAGAGTAGTTTGCACTGAAAGCAGCTCCTTGACCACAAGATGAACTGTATGACTCCTTGCTATAGTTTGCATAGGTCCTTATGCCTTAAATGTATGCATGGCATTTTAAAAACCTGAACTAAAATTTCATGGAAGTCATGGTAATGAAAATAACAGCAGCAGCTCCAATTTATTATGGTAGCATCATAATTCAGTGTGTCAGTCTAAATCCATCATTCACTGCTAGACTCTTTTCATCCTGTCACTGATGCAGCAGTAGCTTGATCCAAGAGGAACTCATACCATCTATAGCACAATCTCATGCATTAGGATAAAAGACACACAAAAACATAGAGGAAAGACTTAAGCCAAGAGTTATCAGACTCTTTGTATCAATGGTGGAATGCATTTCTCACAGTTGGCTGTGCAACTTTAGCAACAAACTTCTAATTGAGAACACTTTAAAAGATCTGCACATTAAACTAACATGCTTAATGTGATTTTTCATGAACTTCAATTGGAGAACTCTGTTCTAAGCTAGTACGCTCCCTCAAATGAGAAGTGAGTGACAGCAAATTCATGCATACATCTAGATGATTATATCTCAAACATGAATTAGTGTCACACTAATTGACAACCTTCTCTTAAATTAAACCAACAACAGTCCTTCTCCAGCTGTACTTCTGCCATCCTGAACAGATTTGTGTTTCAGAGATGGGCAGCCCTGCTGGCTCCAGGACTTGCATGTTGAACATCTCACCTCATCAAGTGCCACAAAGTCATAAATGCCTCATAACCACAGAGGTGAAATATGGTGTGGTCCAGGAGTGCTCCACAAACTGGAAATGGCTGCCCATCTACAGGGATCCTGGCATTCAAGTTATAGGTTATTCAAGTTATAGGTTATTCAAATTATAGCACTAGGACAGTGTAGGCAAGCCTGATGGAGCCAGCCAACCATGCCAAGCCAAACAACCTCTGATTGCTCCCTTCTCACAGCCAGGCAGCCCCTGCACCTACTGCCTTGCCAGCACATGTTGCACAGTGTAAGAGGCCTAACCATGGGCTTCTGTGTTGCTTAAAAGCCTCAACTTCATCACTGTTTTCATTTCTTTTTTCCCCCCTTTCTTTCCTTTATGCCTAAAGATCAATAGAGTATTCAGACATGCTGCCTTGTAACTTGATAGTAGTCTGCCCCAAGGTGTGATGGTTCAAGAATTTTTGTAGTCTGAGGGTCTCTATTAGCACCAGGATGTGACAGTGATTAGGAGATCAAAGCCCACTGTGGTAGAGGAGAACTTCTCTTTTACTGTCAGAGGTAAAAAGTATGGAATTATAATGCATATTTCTTGTCATCCTCATGCTTTCCCCCTGTAAATAATTATAGCTCCTGTTCACTTATTCATATATTTAAAAAAATTCACTGGTTTATTTATTTTCTTTGAATTTATTTGCATGTATTGAGCCCTCTCATCAACTCAAATGCTAATAGAGATTCTTTGTATCATTTGCAATAATAATCATATTTTCATCCTTTCATATTTATTGGTGAGCTTGCTTTGTCTACTAGATTATACATATAATTCTCCCCTAGATTCACTAGCACGAAACTACGGTATGATGAAAATAATGTTTATGAAAATGCAATTTACACTCTTTGTGATAGAGAAAGTCAGTCATACTAAGTAATATGCATTTTAGGGAACTTATCAGATACCAGGAATGCTATTCATGACTGAGAACTCCCAATTGATGTGCTGTGAAAGATTGTTTTGTATCATTTGCAGAATGCTGATGCCTAGGACTGGGATCTCATTTCTGCCATATCTAACATCACTTAAATTATGGTGAAGGAAAAAAGTGATCGTTGGTGTGGAGTAATGGGACCAGGTGATGACTGATTCATTATTTCAGAGATGAAGCTTGACTCTGATCTTTTAAAATAGCTTTTCCATGGAAAAATACCAGGCATTTAAGTACTTTATTTATCTGCTAGATACAATGAAATTGCAGCACATTTCTGGTATTGAACTGCAATGCTCCCTTTAATCGAAGGAGTCTCCATCTCCAGTTCAGTTAGGTCTTCCAGTGAATTCTTCCTGCTAACACTTGTGTGGTAAACTGGTTACACAGGCATCAAAAATTAAGAAATTGAGCTGAAAATTCTTCTTTTCATAATAATTGTATATTTCTAGGAAATAACAGAGGATTGGAGGGTGCAGCTCTGTCTGACCTTGAAATGTTAATAATAAGCTGCAAAGCTTGTTACGATGTTTCATCATTCTCTGGCCTGGAGGACTACATCTCTTTTACTGTGTATCTTACAAAAAACCGAGACAAGTTTCTGTATATGATGGGTGTGATGGTTGGAAATATCAGCTGAAGTTAAAAATACAGATTTCATCTATTCAATATCTTGCTAAAACTGTAATTATAAAAACAGTGTTCTCAAATAGGAAAAAAAAATTATTCTCTGCCTAGATTATTTTCTAGGTAGGGAAAAGTTTGAAGAGATTTTTCTTAAAGTAGTCCTGTTTCCAGAAAAACGGTTGCTCCTATTTTCTCCAAAATGAACAAAGGAAACTCGAGAATGAAGAAAAAAATAGGATGTAGGAAGTTACATTAACAGCATCAGAGGAGCAACTATAGTGGTGTATGAAGAAATCTATATAGAGGATCTATGTGTTATTTTGAGATTTATTAAGTATTTGCATCAACCCACTGCATTGAGATATGCAATATCCCTTGATTCTTTTTTTCCCAGTCACCACTGTTTAAAATTTTTAGGCTTGTTTTGTGAAGTTCAGCCACTAACACTCTTCGCAGAAGATGTGGCCATTGGTCTTGATGGGAATAGTAGCATTTCCCACCTCTGTGACAGGCTTCACATACACTTAGGGAGTCACTATTTCCCCCCCTCTATTACCCCAACATGTACCCTTCACACCTCACACCAAATAGGATCCCAGTTCTGTCTCCACACTTATTTTTACCCTGTCAGTTACCTGGTTTATTGCGTTTGCATGGCAAATTTTTGTTAGCAAAGGGTTTGCAGTGTCTTCTGAGAGAAGCTGCTGGAAGTTTCCCCCATATCCAACAGAGCCAAGGCCAGCTGGCTCCAAGATAGACATGCTGTTAAGTCCAGGTGAAGGGAAGGTGTTTTAAAGTTTGGGTTTTATTTTCTCATTATCCTGCTCTAATTCTGATTGGTAAGAAAGTAATTTCCCCATGTCAAATCTGTTTTTCCCATGGCAGTAATTGATGAATGATGTCTCCCTGTCCTTATGTCAACTCATGAACCTTCCATTACATTTTCTGTCCCCTGTCCAGAGAGGAGGGGAGAGATAGAGAAGCTTTGGTGGACACCTACTCTCCAGTCAGGGTCAACCCACCACACCTTCTCATATTCCACCACTGTCTTTCCATGTATCATTCCAATGGTATGTCAACACACTTCCCTCAACCTTGAAACCAGCCAAAGTATAGGCAGCAAGAAAAGGGAGGTAAAAGGGATGATACACAGCAAAGCACAGATGATATAACTTCTGAATACTCAGGCAACACCAGCCGTGACTCCCTTCCACATGCTTCTCAGCAGGATAAGGTTAGTCAGTCTGCCAGAGCCTGTGTAAATTATTCCTAATTCCCACCCCCTGCAGCTCATTTAGGAATTCACACAGCTTGCAGGATATGAAGCATCATATGCCTTGTGTAGAGGACAGGGATAGTTTATTTCATAAATCAGAGGGAAGGTTTGAAACTTGTCAAATTCCCGAAATAGAAGTCTTTTGAAAACCTAGTGGATAACTTAAACAAACAAAACAAAGCAAACAAACAAAAAACCCTTCAACCCCAACCAACCACAAGACAGAGACATTTCTAAGGGACAGCAGAAAGAACACTGAAAGCCTTGATTCAGTCCTCAAATGTGGCTGGGGTAGTACAACAGTCTTGAGGTATTACCATGTAAAATGAAAAGAAAGCAAGTGAAATTTGTTTTTACTCTAATTTATGACCAACACCTAGTCCTGGAGTCCTTCATTCAGCCTAAATTCCACATAAGCCTTGGTATATCTTTGTTGGCTCTTGGCTTTCAGAGCAGGCAGCCAATAGGAAATACCAGGCTCAGGGATTTAAGTGGAATTCAAGCTGGGGGAAAGTTGGCTAAAGTATGATTTTCATAGCTTTGTTTGTTCTTGATATTAAGATAACTTTGAAAATATATGTGATTGGACTGTAGAGTAGTTTTTGTCAAGTTTTCTCCATGGGAAACCTAAAAATATTTTCATTCCTTTTAATTTATTAAAAAAGACAACACAAGTTAAAATAATGACAAAGCCATATGATATATTTGAGTATGTTTTGAAAAGAGACCTTCAAGTACAGGAAAGAAGGGTTAATGTTTTTTTATATAGTTTCTAATAACATCTCAATATGTAATACAGGTTACAAGGAGATTTTTATGAATTTACAATCAGACTGCTGATAAACCCTGGTCTACAAAAAATAATTAATACATCTGAAATGTACACAACAAGAAGAAGCCTTGGCTCTGGGAGTCTACTGAATGCTCAGTTTCATCTTTTCCAGTGTAATGTGATTTTGAACACATTAAAAAAATTCTCTCTCCAGTACCACTCTCATTCCACTAGCACTGCAACTTACTGGCAAGTACAACTGTGAATATGCAGGTGACATTTCAACTGAAAATTTAGTGAAGTCAAAAACCAAAAAATATTTGGAATATTTTCTGCTCTGCAGTCACTAAATTGTTCAGAAGGTGGGAAAAAATTGAAGAAAAAAAACATGATTCTTGTTTCTTTAAAGTGATTTTTCTTTTAGTGAGTCCATATAAGGTAACAACAACTAGAAATACCTCAAATTGTTCAAACTTGGGGTTTATTTAACAATTGAAATTTTGAGGGTTGATCCAAAATGCTTTTTTGTTTGTTTGTTTTTTGGTTTTTGGGTTTTTTTGGTCATGGATCAGCAACAAAAAGCATTATTCACCCTTCTGTGTTCTTAGGATGATGGGATAGCGGAACCAGTTCACCAAAAATTCTGATGAGTGCAAAAGATGCTGCTTAAAAATGGTAAAATATGAGTAATTTAGCAATAGAGCTAAAGTGTAAGGATCCAGAGGAAATTAAAACTTGATCTTAGAGCAGTCCGGGAACTCTGAACAATGCCTGAGGACTGAAATTCCAAAAAACACTTTAAAAGCTTTCAGGCTGTTCTCTCAGCTAGAAAAGCTTGAGAAGAAAATGATGTAGAGGGAAAAACAATAAAGGTCACTTTTCTCTGGAGCCTTACACAGTGTTTTCAACAATAGCTGGGCCTCCAAGGATGTCAGTCTTTCATTTCAGGATATCAAACCAGTACAGTAAAAGTGAAAATGTTTTACCCAGAACTGGAATTATTTCAGAAGGCAAAAGGGATAATTTCATGTTGGTAATTTTCTGTCTACTGTAATAACCCATATTTAAACAGTTGGTAAAGTATTTATAAACAGTTATGTGGGTACTCAGAGTAACACTCTTTCCCAAGGAATCTGTAGAAGGGTGGATGTCCACAGGAAATCTGGCGAAAGATTGCTTGGCTGATGTGTCACCACAAGCCACTAAGATAAAAAACAGATGCTGAAATTCCAGAACTGGCTACTGACTCTCTTAGGAGAGATTTGATCATAGTTTAGTAGGAACATGCTCTAATTCCAATGGACATAACAACACATAAACCTTTTTTTAATACTTCTTTATTTTATTTTTTTTTTTCATAAAAACTATAACCCTGAATACTGATGAATGAATCACATAAGGGAGACCACATGTGATCAAGTGGAGGAGTTCAGCATTGTGAGAAAATTGAAGTTCTCTGTGTCACTGCCACGTGAATCTCAGTATGGATCTTGGATGATTCTGGGCTTTACACCAGACTATTTTTAATCCATGATATGGCCATCTTCCTGCATTTTACTTGATCTAGAAAAACTGGTTTTGTCATTCACTTTTCCACAATGGATATTACAGTCTTTATAGTGCAAAAAGAGGTAGGTGAACAGGAAGATGAGGAGCAAAATTGTGCCAGGGCAAGACATTTTTAGGCAGTACTTACTATCCATGAATTAACATTTTCTTCTCAGTAGTCATTTCTACAGTATTTCTTTGCAAATGACTCACAATCAATCTCAAATGGATGCTCAAAGTACTACTACACTGTGGATTGAAGGATTATACCTCCAATAAGAATCAAGAAGAATTGCTTATCTAATGCATTCTATCATTAGAGGAGGATGATGTAGAGGGAAGGTCAATAAAAGGGGCTGTTTGGACACTAGTGAGCCATTCAGAGCACTTCAAAAGGAAGCCCAAAACTGTAAGACAAGTGTTGATCAAGTGTACAGTAATAGCAAATTAGTTTTAATGCTTGATGTAAAACAAAAAAGATAAAAATCCCTGAGATAAAAAAATAATTATCTTTATTTCTTTTAGGTATGAGAAAATTTTGTAGTTGTAGAGACCAGCATCCCTGGGCTGTGAGGCAGCATCAAATACATCTCAGCTTCTCCACATACAGAATTTCTCAAGTATTTGCCATATTTCCCTCATTTTGCCATTGAGGGGTATGAATTGCTCCGTTTTCTGGAGAGATTTTCAGTAAGATCAATTACTGGAATACAGTCACATTTCAGTGTGACTTCAAACACTCATTTTTAATGTGAAATAGCGAACTTGCTGATGAGTAATTTTTCCTTCCAATGAGGCTTAATTATTTAGCCTTCTCATTCTCTTTGATGGATGCATATTCCTTTTATTGGCTACTGTGACAATGAAGAAATTCATGATGGGATGTAACAAAAACTGTTCCCTCGGGCATATAACTTTTCTTTAAGTTTCCTCTGAAGTAGCTGAAGCAGCAGCAGAAGTCTGCTGAACTATGTAAGCCAACTGTAGAAGTACTGTTTAATAAGTACAATTTCACTGAGTTCTGGGGAATGTCTGCTAAAGTAGAATTCTCTGTCCTTCACCTAGAGCACTTGTAAACAATCTGTGTTGATCACCTCGTTACTATGTGAGGTTCAAAAAGGCCAAGTGCCACGTCCTGGACATGGGTCACAACAACCCCAGGCAGTGCAACAAGCTGGGGGAAGAATGGCTGGAAAATGGTGTGGTGGAAAACACCCTGGGAGTGCCAGCCAAGAGTGGACGAGCCAGCGTGGCCAGGTGGCCAAGAAGGCCAATGGCACCCTGGCCTGTGTCAGCCATGGTGTGGCCAGCAGGACCAGGACAAGCTTTTGCTGTTGTGTGCCTTGGTAAAAGCAGCTGAGCAAGGCTGAGATGATTCTTCCCATTCAGGATGACTTCCATTTTCAGAGGCTGATCCCCCAACTCCAGATCCAGCTTTACTTTGAGCAAAACATTTGGGTGTGTGTGGTGCACTGTAAGCATTGTAGAAATGAGACTATCTATTGTATTGTGATGCAATACACAGTTTCCTCTCTCCCACAGTATACAGAGTACTAAGATATCTTTCATGACAAAATACATCAACATCTTCCTCTGGCCAAGTCAGTAGAAAATGAGTCCTGGGCACTTTCAAATATTCAGTGAAGCAAACAACAACAACAAAAAGTAGCTTTTTTTTAAAGAAAAGTAACAACTTTGAGGCTTTGTCATTCTCATACTGCATATCAGACCATTTAAGATTTTTTTCCCTCTGAGACTTTGTCCCCCGGTATTCTACTAATCGAATCCTTGAAGAGTTCAAAGTCTATTCTCCTGAAGTCCAGGGAAGTCAGCTCTCTGTGTACCCTCCTCACTGCCCTAAGGATCTCCATGCTTTCATAGTCACTGTAACTAAGACTGCCCTTTATCTTCACATTCCTCACCCTTGTTGCTGAGAATAAGGTCCAGCATAGCACAAGGGAAAAAGGTCTATCACAGCACCTCTGTTTGTTGGCTCCACTATCATTTGAAGAAGGAAGTTATCATCAATGCATTCCAGGAACCTCGTGGATTGCTGGTGCCCTGCTGTGTTTTCCCTCCAGCAGATATTGAGGTGGTGGAAGTCCCCCATGAGGAAGCAGGGTTTGTGAATATGAGGCTGTTCCTGTCTATCCATAGAGGGCCTCTGTCGCTGTAGGAAACAAAAAAGATTAAAGACTCCAAATATTTCAGAAGGCAAAGAGCATAGAAAAAAGCTTTATTGTCTAATTCTTACTACTTTTTATGAAGTGTTACGATACAGACTTAACATGATTGGTGAATAGGAACGACACCTCTCTAATCCCATTGGTTAAACTAGAGAAACAGCTAAAACGTTTTCTTTGAGAACTAAATAGGCAAAACGCCACCTGGAGAAAGATTGTTTTGAGAAAGGATAGTTGTTTGCCAAGATTGTTTTGAGAAGAAGCTTTCTTGAGAAATTTTCCTTTGGGAAAAAAGTTAGCAGCTGCTAGAAGGCTAAAATATCTCACACCCAGAAATATCAGGCCCACAGGTCTCATCCCCTCAGTCTTCCTGGCTGGGTGGTTTCTAGCAGGCCCCCACTATAATGTCACCTGTCCCTGTCCCCTTTTTAATCCTGACCCATAAACTTCTGGTTGATCTGACCTGGAAGATCCTGGTAAGCATGATATCTGAACCATATAAAATTATTGGCATCACAGATTTAAAGACCTTCCAGCTTTATTACCGTCCTTTCTATTTCTGAGGAGGACATGTCATGTGTCATGTCTGGGAAATATTCTGCTGAGATTTTAAACCCTAATCCAACCATCTCAGCATGTTAGGATGAGGGAATAGCTTTAATTTTCATGGTTAAAACAGGTTAATAGATGAGGCTTTGTGGTCCAGTACAGCTGCAAGAAACAGAGTTTCTTTTCATGTAATACTTCTTGTTTTCAGTATAACTCAAAACACTTAGCAGAGTATCCCATTTTTGTGCAGTGCAACACCATATATGAATGTGAATACTGCAGCTCAGTAAAAGCTGAAAATTATGGTTAGTTTAGCCCCATAAACGTTTGACTGCATTAAATTCTAAAGCACATTCAGAGCTGTAAAGCAGCTGAATCTCCCAGTTTGCAAGTAGTTCTTTTGCCTGTTTGAGTTCTGGTGCCACAAATTTCTCTTACCAAAGGATGATACAGGGTGAATGATAAATGTTGGCTCATACCTAAAGAATCGTCCAAGCAAAGAAATGCATAGAAAAATTAATCTACTTCACCCTGTCACTTTACATGCCAAGACACTGTTGCCAGCCTAGAAATTAAAATAATCTTTAAACAACCAGTTTAGGTCTGCTCAACCCTTCATACACGTTTTAAATGATGTACCACTACTGAGCAAGTTGCAAAGGGAATTTTCCTGAAGGGTTGTATCTGTAACAGGAATTTAATAAATTAATGGTATTGTATCTTTCAACTGCCCTTTGACTCAGAATTTGACATTAATAGCAGAGGTTGATTCAGAGTGGCTTACATTATTTCAATAAGAAATCTTGTTTGTTAAATGGAAAAATTTCAGTCGAGAAGTTGTTTTTTTGATATCTTCTATTGAGAAAAATCTGGTTTGTTCCAAAGTTTTTTAATTCCATAATTTCACTTTCTCTTTTAAAGTACTTCTTTATCTCAGATGTGTGATTTACTATTCAATAATAGCAATAAAAATCAAAAGATAAGGTAAATTTCATATTTTATATATTATAAAATAAATGCAATCATGCAGACGGGAGGCAGAGCTTAATCTGCTAGGATCACATTCTTTTCACAAATTTTGCTTTCTTTCTGTGTGCTGAAAAATGTGTCTTCCCACCTCTGCTTATTTGGGGTTGAACTCATATGAACAAACACACAGAGAACATCTCAAAAATTTGGAATTTTCAGTTCCAAACAGTTTGTACTGCAAGAAATGCTATTCTTGATGTACTAAAAATGCCATCTGCTTCCTGCTGTGCTGTTTTAGTTTGTCAGTGCTTCATAACTCAGTCGGTTTCTAATATGCTGACAGTTTACTTGGTGAGGACAATATGTAATGATGTTTATTAAAAGTGTGTCTTTGCCATCAGATCAAATTCTAATGCTGTGGTTAAGGCATCCAGCTTCTTTTATAGTTTGCAATGAGATACACATTTTCTTACAGTCTCCACTGGATTCTTATAACAAAGGCTCTTGAAGTGTCCTCTGGATCTACAGAAGCCTGGTTTTCCCTCCAAGAGAATATATGTCTGCAGTGTGCTTGAAGTATTCTGCACCTAGACCCTCAACACAGTGCCAGGTTTTTGCCTTTCACTTCCCTTTTATGAGCTGGCAGTAAAACTGGATTCCCCATGGAGATGAAAGCTGACTTAAGTGTGTCAGGTGCTCCTGTGTGGACAGCTGTCCCCATTGTCATCCCTCAAAAAACACTTTCCAGAAGGAAGATACAGTCTAAGTGGCATTCTTTATTTTCTTTAAATGTCACATAAGAGTGAAGTTGTATAAAAAACTGTAAAGAAAAAATTCTGGGTTTAAAAAAAATTCTTTAACTGAGGCAGGTTTTCAGGAATCAGTTGCCTAAAACTAGAAGGAGTGGGTAGTATTCCCTAATCTTAGTTTTTTCAGGAAGTTTATTTATACATTTCTGAAGCTGCATGCTGTCAAAAATGTATTAAGATAACATCAGATTAATCAAAGTTGTTTTGTATTCCAGCTAAATAAACAAAAAAATCTAACCATACATTCTAGAACACCCTTAACCTCTAAAAGCAGCAAATATCATCTGATCATTTGGGTTAAACTGACCACTAGACATCTAAACATAGGGCCCTTTCCTGTTCCCAAATTTCAGTAGTTCTTGCTTCTTTCTAAGCTGTGTCATGGCAGAGAGAGAGAGTTTGATAGAGAAGTGTCAGATCTCCCTCGGATTCCCTGGAGGGACAGGTGCCAGCAGTAAGCACTCTGAACAGCTCTGTTCTCCTTTCTTCTACTTCCCTTGTGCTACATCTGTGACTGAGACTGACAGGCCAGCTCATGAGCACTGTGGTGGGACAGCGGGAGAACATTGCCCTGGGCTGCTAATCACAACTCCTCAGGCAAAGATGGTTTGCTGACCCAGTTTGTGTTTGTACTGAAGTAGACCAAACGTGTTCCTACAAACATCTGGCACATCTCAGCTCTTGGGACTGGCACCTCCACCTACAGGATAAGGGGAAATGGCTGAGAGCTCTCCAGTGTCGACACTGAATTGAGGTAAAAGCACCTCTATGCACCAGGGCCTGGAAGAGTGTCTGGCTGGCTATTTGAATTACACAAAGTGGTAAAAAAATAGCATTCTTGGGTCGGCAGTAAAGCCCAGTGGCACAGATGCCTTTGCACCTTAACATCAGTAGTGCTCAGGGATTGCAGTTTGCAGTTTTGTACCCTTTCCCCTAAGGCGTCATAACAGTGGTTTTCCAAAGTCCTGTGGCACTTTACCCTTGTTTCTCTCGTGCTAAGTTCAGGTGCTGTTGCCCTCACAACCTTGTGCCTGCCAAACCCTGATGTTGCTGTTCTCACGGGTCCTCATGGGAAGTGATTGCTGCTGGCTTATGCAGCAACACCTGGCTTCACTTCTTGCTTTGCAGATTTCAGTTTACACAAAAGAGAAACAAGAAAAACAGCACAGCAGATAATATCCAGTTATATATTTGATAAGTACTATTCAGGGCTATGTGTGCAGAGTCTCAGCAGCCAATGCATGTGCAACATCTGTGCCCAATTAGCATACTCCAGCCAGGGCTAATAGTTACACAGGCAGAAAAATGGAATAGGAAGCTTGAGCCATCATTGATTAAAAGCATTATGATGTTGTGGAAAAAGCATGATGAAAGTGTCGTCATTCTTTCCTTCATCAGTCATTTTTGCTCTTGGTTCTTGCTGCACTGAAGAGAGCCCCCACTGAGGACACTCATTCTGGGCATCCATCGCTGTTAATCCTCCCCGGTCACTGGAGAGTTCCCCCTTTCCTGTTCCCCCTTTCCTCTTCTTTTCTGATGGCCTTTTGTGTTCTCTTCTCTCCAAGCGTAACTTCCAACGTTGGAGTTGATGTGTGGCCTGTGCCTAGCCCCTGCTCACACATCTTCATGTCTGTGGACCTGTCTCACCCTCCTGTGGGCAACAAACATCCGTGCAGTTAACCACAGGCACATGAACATGATACCAGCACGGATCAGCTGAGAGTCTACAGGTCACAGGTCTAGAAGTGTTGGAACAAGAATATGGAAGATTTTACTTTGTTACAGACCATGCAGATTTCCAGTCTGTCAATCAAAGCCATCCTGTGAGCACCAAATTCACTTAATATGTTAAGATATAGAGGTACATTGCAGTACTAGAACATTTATAAACTGCATTTTGAAAGGCTTTTATTGAAGTACCTCTGTTATTTTTTTTACCACACTTCCAGCTGTATCTCTTTCGTTAATGCAAAATATTCCCTAGATGTTTTTAAAAATAACTGAAATTAGTAACCTCTAAGTTTTCAAGGGTACAAAATCTTTTATTATGAAACCTTTTGCACTTGATGTTTGATGTGAACCCTGATCAAAATCAACTATTTAAAAATGTATTTTAAAGTTTCTGTAACTCAAGTTTCATTGAGCTCAGAAAACTTGCAGCTATTTTAAGATAGGAAGTATGGGAAGCAGCACTAAGAAGTAATGATGCTTTCAACACAAACATTTTTCTGAGGTTTGTACAGCTTTGGCTGCATTTCACTCTTTAATGAAGTATCTATATAGTCCTGTTGCAGCTGTAGTGTCCACAGCAATAGTAGATTGCTACTTGGGTCTTTACTTCAGATTTTTTACTATTTAGTCATTGTGTGAAGGCATAGCATGACCAAATTTCTAAAAGCAGATCCTTTAGCTTCTCTCACATTTTTGTTGCAACTTCCTTTCCCACACCAGTCTTTGCCACAGATCACCACAGGATCAAACTTGTTATTTGTGAAATCTCTGAAGGTAGGCTTCATTTCCATCATACTTTTCGGTTTTTTCCTCAGATAATGAATTAAGAGGTTAGAAATGGGGATAGGCAGGTTCTGATCCTGGTACTTGAGAACTTTATTATTTTTTGCATTGAGCTCAAAATCATTTAGAAATAGACGTATTGATGAACTGAAAGTACATCTTAAAATTGAATATTGAAATTTTTAATGATTCTTTACCGCCTCTATATATATTTTCACTAATTAGTTCTACCTCTAACTAGCAGAATCATATTGCAGAAAAATAATTTCCCATTTGATGATTCACAGACATTTTATATACCAGCAACTGCAAAATGATTTCTACCTCCATTCTTAACTCTAATATTTGTGGTTTGATGCTAAAAAACTGGGAGACACTTTGGTGAAGTTCTGGAAAAATACCTTCAGTTCTTTTTATTGGGATCTTACTTCAGTAATAGGCTCTTTCTGGTCTTTTGAACATATATCCTAAAAGCATATAAAATGGTCAACAGAAAGAATGCCCTCATTTGCTCTTTTCATTTTGTTCCTTTTTTTTTTTTCTTTCTTTTTTTTTTTTTTTTTTGTTTGTTTGTTTGTTTGTTTTGTTTTGTTTTTTGTTTTTTGTTTTTCCCTAGGAAAACTGCAAAATTTAACAGGCCCATTACATTACAACAGTGGACAGCATGACATGTTTCCTTTATCTTAACAAATCCAGAGGTATAGCTGTTGCTGCCCCTGGCAGCAAATTGTCTGAGGTAATTGATGCTTTGTAGAAAGTCTGGAAGAAATCTTTGGCAGTTCCAAAGTGAGTCATGTATTCTGTACAATACCAATTCTCCATTTGCTTCATTTTTTACATTCCAAAGCAGTATTTCTGAGTGGTCATAAATGTATTGTGAATTAGTAAAGATGCCATTTGCAACAATAAATCAGAAATCTGCACTGGATCTCTTAGCTTTGCCCTTTGTTTCCTCGTTATCTGTTTCACACTGATGTGTTTCTTCCAGCCTCAGCAAACTCCAGTGTTAGGGAAATGTGAGCTGTGTCCCATGTCTGTACCTGTGCTAAGCGTCATCTGCATCCACAAAGGCAGCTGGAGGTCATTTGGGACATGGCCCATATCCCTAGCTATTATGAGAGCATGGACCCTCAGCTCTCTGGTGACACCTTCATGCAAATGCCTAAATTCAGCTGTCTCGAACTGAAGTTGCTTTTACCAATTGTTTCTTACGGTGCTCTGGGGCATCAAGCACCTGACAAGGGCGGACAACAAAATCAATTAAGTTGTTTTATTGGTTCATCAGACTTCTTTCTTTCTTTCTCATGTCTTGTTTTATACTGAGATTTTAACTTCTGTCAACTAGGAACCACTTTATTTTGTAAACAAGCCATACTTCCACAAAGTCCTTGGCTAGGGTTCCTGAGTGTGATAATAATGCAATTATACTCTCTACTCTCCTGGACTGCTACAAAGTGCAACAAAGTAGAGCCCTTCAGTCAACTGAAAATAATCACTAGGAGAGAGGCTTTGGTGCATGGATGAATCCAAACCTTGTGTTGTTCTCACGCTTTTTTATGCACTGCCATGAATTTTTCAGCAAATTATGCAGTAACAGAAATTATAGCAGACACCACTAACAGTAAGTAAATCATGGAAAATATTTCTAATCCCATTTTATGGAAGCAAGTATTTAAGGTTTGTTTCCCCATTTATGTTCAGTGTTTGTCCATCTACTGATGAGCCCTTATTAGGGAAATGTGAGCTTGTGCATATAATAAAAGTTATATTGTCCTCAAATAACAGGAAAGAAAACCAGCACAAAGTTGGTATTTTTTTCCGCCAAAAATGGAAGAAGTTAGCACCTTGGTGTGTCCCCCTTCAAATCCCTCAGCTCTCAGTGTCCACAAGTGCAGATAAGTCTCCCTGTAAAAACTTGAGCAACAGCTCAGAAAATTGATTTGTTTGCACTACAAATCTCTCAGATGGATGAAAGGGATGGAAATTGCTGAAACAAAGCAAGAAGACTGACTCAGAAAATATGGTAATAGAGTTAATAAAGTTCAAAGACAAAGTGTAATTTTTTTAATGTCTGGCAAAAGAGAACAGTGTATTAAATTCAACATGCAAATGAAAAGCCTTTTGCTTTCATATGATCCATCCCATTTGCACAATGTCATAGTGATTTCTTAGATCACATTCTAGTCATGATATTTATAACCAGAAAATGCAGTTCAAACTAAGAATTAAGACTTGGTGATTCTAAAATCTTCAAGAAAATCAAAAAAGATGATTTTACATATCTCAAGATGTAGAGTTTTGCTCTGAAATTTCTATACTTAGCCTATATCATGTTTTCAAATTTCAGTAAATTTCAAGTAAAGCATGCAAATCATTGATAAAGAATTGAAATATTGGAAAATTGAACATATTGATATTTAACCATATCTTATAATTCTTAGTGACAAAAATTTCTTTGAATTTTTAGTGTGAATTTCTCTTCACTTTCCATTGATACAGTTTTGTATTATCTTTTCATTTTGTTGATATAAGAACCTTCAGTCTTACAAATTAATATAAGCAGCTATGGAATTTAAATAGACAAAAACTTTTACTCCCCCATGGGTAAGCAACAGTTCAAACATGTTAGATGTGAGTTTCCCAAACATCAAATGATTCTTACTGCTCTTTCATGACTGATTTCTGAATATCTTTTTATATTGTCCATGAAATTTGAGAATCAAGTCCACATATGACTTTCCAGGAATTTAAATTGCTTTATCTATCCACTGCATAGAGAAGAAAACTTAAGAAAAGTTAACTTTTTTCTTTTTCATAAATACTATCACTTCCTCTGTCTAGAAAGATGCATTAATCCCTTTTTACACAACTGAGATTGCTATTTACTTATTTAAATCATTTAGCTTGTGCGACACAAGACCCAACCCACTTCTAGTTAAATTAGTGAATAAAAAATCTGCAAATAACTTGCAAACATAGAATTCTGCATGGAATTATTATAATTTCTACCTTTGTCACCCCTCTAGCCTTGTATCCTTTTTCCTTTCTTAGTTTATGAGTTGTGCATCAGAAAGAGAATCCTAAAATTATGCATCTGTAGCAAGTTTTCAAAAGTCAGGTTCTCCCTCTCACAACTCTTTGGGAAAGCAAGAAAAAACAAGAAAAAAAAAAAATTCTCCCATTTCATTATGGCCAGTCTAGCCTTCTTATTTTAATTTTTAAGCTCTG
Source organism: Cisticola juncidis (assembly GCA_013400215.1). Taxonomy (NCBI): domain Eukaryota; kingdom Metazoa; phylum Chordata; class Aves; order Passeriformes; family Cisticolidae; genus Cisticola; species Cisticola juncidis. The sequence goes on along the minus strand of VXBR01007648.1, from coordinate 68,848 downwards.
CTGTAGAAGAAACAAAGAGATTACTGTGTCTAAAACTAGCAGCCTGCTGATCCAATCTTTTTGTTTCCCAAAATAATGGCTGAGATTAGATTTTTCAGTTTCAATTTTAAACTCTCTAAAACACGCAGCTTTAGAGATTTCAGGTTCAGGTTCAGTCTAATCTCTAGGAAGAATGGAATTTTCAGACACTGGTTCAAGGTGACTTCACTCCAGTATTTAATCAGTTGTAAACACCATGTTTTGTGTCATACACTCCACTGCTGTGTTAGCCCTTAGATGCAACAAGAGGAATTCATTTCCCTGAGATGTGTCACTCAGAAAATAGAGAAAATAGAGTCCTCTGTTAAGGATAAGAATTAGGGAAGAATGATGCCAAGACTAAAACAAGATTGGGGATTATTAATCAGTGCTTTTGATAGGCTTCTTTCATGATGATTTCAAGAACCAATGGGAGATGATCTCCAGTTGACAGAATTTAAAAGCAATAATGTGCTCTGACAATAAGAAAATAATTTTGAAAGCCACTTGGGGTACTGCAATGCCATACAGGGCAGAAATGTTTGAGCAGGCTTATCTTGCCTGCTCACACTACATTAATGTGAGCAACAGATATGCAGATATGAGTGATGCTAAAGAAGTGTAACTATAGGCTGGTGAACCTGGTCTGAAAATCTGCTTCCAAGTGTGGTTATGTTCAGCTTGCATGTTTGACAACATGAATACAACATGCTTTACACACAGAAACAGCCTGAACTTCCTCAGAGCATTTCTTCCAGAAATTAGTTGGTTCATGCCTTTTCTTTGGCTTTGTTTGTTAGTGAATGTGATACTGTCTTTACTCAAACCTGAATATTTCATCACTAGAACTCACATATAACTTTGAAGAGGAACTCAGATGATCAGCAAGTAGAATGCATCCTTAATCCACTGAACTCTCTGGAATAAAAGATTTGTCCCAAACCTTTCATTCTGTTTCATCTTTATACTTGGCAGGACACCTTCTCCCTGGACAAGACCCAGAGTGTCCTCTCCAGACATCTATCAAGGTCTTTTCTGGGGTCTGTAAAACATGAAAAAAAAATCTGATAATTTTTTTTAATTCAAAGGTAGTTATAAGAAAAATAGTTAAGGGAAATAGGATTTGTCTTTTGGTCCTTTATTTTTATGTTGTACCTTTCTGAACATGCTGCACCAACTAAGCCAAGGAATCATATAATTACAATTAGTGCTCCCAATAGCCCTGTCAGAAATGAAGGTTTATGTAGACAGTCTGTGATAACCACTTATTATTTTTCTCTACCTCACTTAGCTGTGAATTTTTATAGGAAGTGTTTAAATAAGTGTTCCACTTGATAGAACTGACTGCCAAAAAAAAAAAAAAAACCCCGAAAACACAGAGGAAGCTCAGAGGGATTTATTAGAACAAAAATTTTAACCATTGTACCTCAAACACGTCAGTTTTTATATTCCTGTACAGCATTTTGTCTTTAATCAAGATCAGATGGTACAAAATGTAACACAGACAGGACTAGATAGGTAATCTGAGAGAATTAAACAATAATATGTACCTAATAACCATACTAATGAAACAAAAATTTAGCAATGTTTCCCTTCTTCTGTGGAGCTGGGTTTGGTGTCTTCCCTTTGTCCTGTTTCCTTTAGGTTTAAAGGCCTCCAAGGGAGAGATTTTTTCCCCCTGCATCTATAAAATAATAGCACAGTCAAGCACAATTTCAGTTCCTTTTGGGATGTTTGTGTGTTGGTTAGAAATATTTGTATTGATTTATTTTTACCATTACATGCTTTTTATAAAGTGAAGATTTTTATGCAGTTTTCTTTTAGCAGTCTGTAAATGTTACAGCTACAGTTTTAACACTATTCCTTTTTTTTAAATTTTATTTGTATTAAAGAAAAATATTTTCTAATATTTTGTTTCCATCATGACTTTTAAGAGCAGAAAAGGGATATTTATTTCATTTACACAAATAAAGTAAATGGAAGTTTAAAATTAGGATATTGAAATTCCTCCAGTACAACACACACAAAAAAAAGTAATCAGAAAAATATATTCCTTCTCATCATTATTAGCTTTCTAAGAAATCCATCTTTCTCCTTCAACCCTTGCTCTGCCACCTTTATCAGATATATCAGGGAATTTTCTTTTTCTTTAGTTTGAACAATTCAGGTTTTTTTTCTTTTCATTAGCAGCAGATTGAAAAAAACTAATTTCATGTGACAAAATATTTCAGAAAGTCGTTAGGTGCTAATCAAAACATTCCTGTTTTGATTTTGTTCTCCCAAGACATTTTGAAGTGAAAAATCAAAACATTCCTTTAAAAACACCAAAATGGGACTTTTCAGCACTTCAGAAGTCTGTCTTTGCCAGTCTTGATTCTCAAAATAATTTCCCCAGCCCACGGACACAGGCACTGCTGGATTGGTGCACAATGGTGCCCACAGGAGGGAGCAGTGTGTGCCATGATCCTTTGCATTCCCTTTCACGTCTAGTTTCACTCACATCCAACAGGATATTTTCTAAGAACAGATTCAACTTTAAAATCATGTGCAATTCAGTATGAGGCAAATATTTCAGCTTGCCCTGCTCTGACCTCAGGAATCCGTGGGTACGTGCTTCAGTGCTTTGCTGAGTGGGGACTCACTTTAATTCCTCACTAGCACGTTGCAGGGCTGAGGCCTCCAGCTTTTAATAAGGGATGCACAGATATGAAACAGAAGAGCGTCAACCATCATCAAAGGCTCGGATTTTTCATTCCACTGCTAACACATGAAAAAACATGCGTTAGGAAGATCTATATCGGGCTAACTACTGCAGTGCTGAGATGATACTGATGTAGCGCTATCTGTCTTCATCAGTTACAGAAGGCCTGAATTGATTTATAATACACTCCATGGATTCTTTTACAAACCATCGGATCTCTTGCAGGGATTTAAAAATTGGGTCATTTCCAAAAGAAAAAAAAAAAAAAAAAACAAAGAGAGAGAGAGAGTAAATAGAAGATTAAAAAGAATAATGTTTAACAAATGTTGTATGTTTAACAACAGGCATTTTCCAGGCAAATTCTTATGATCAGCTTAGCCATAGGGGATTTTTGGGTGGTTGTTGTTATTGTTGTTGTTTGTGAAAGCCTTTGCTTATCCAAAGGGAAGGTAAAATTTGTTAAAACAAAACCCAACGAACATGAATCCATCAAGTAAGAAATTATGACAGTGTTACTTCATGATGGCCATATTCCCAAAATCCAATCCTGGTCGCTTAAACTGATAAGATAGTGGGTTAGATGGACCTTTAAACAAATTTGACATGGCCAGTTCCACATCTTATTGAATAAGTCATAGTGGGGAGATCTGACATATTCATTGATAAGCCTGTTCTTTAACCTTATTTTTCTGTTTAAGGCATTTTGAATGTTGGAGTTTCTTTTCTTCTTCTTTTTTTTTTTTCTTCTTTTTTTTCTTTTTTTCTTTTTTCCTTTTTTTAAAATGGCAATCTGTATTTTCCTAGCATACATGTAAAAAGAGGCTGCAACTGTTTGGTGAAGGCTCTCCCAAGGTGTCTTTACACTTCATCCTGCACCACCTGGCTGGTGTGGTTTAACCAACCTGGAAAGTCGATGGTGAAAGGTTTCTGTACACAGTAGTACTCATGTAACCACTAATGTAAGTCTATAGAGACCAGAGAGAGAAAAAAAGAGATAAATGAAAAGTTCACCAGATATTGTTGGAGGGGAGGGGTTCATATCTTTATGCATTGTTTAGAGCTCAGTTCTCTCTGCCCCTTTTAATTTCAATTCCTTTCCATTCAATTTTTTAGGTGCACACTATGTCACAAAAGTACTTACAGGATGAAAAAACTCACTATACTGAACCAACCAGTCCCATTTCCAGCTTCTAACCAGAGCTGGTCAGAGCCAGAAGTTTCAAAGAAGGCTTTAAATAACTTACATTTTACAAAATGGAATAATATGGTTCACATTTATATCACACTCTAACAATACTTGGTTGTTTTAAACACTGACTAACAAGATTTAACGTAATTTTTTGTTCTGGTTATTCTTGCCCTACAAGTATATATCCAAACTATTTTTGAAACTTGTGAAATTCTTTGTCTCAACAGCTTTTCTGACAGTGACTGCATAGCCTGTACCCCTGAGAATTTATATTAATTTTGAGTTTGCCTTGGATAGTATTTATTTTTTTATCATGTCTCTATTCTTACAAGCTCTTCTGTTTTCAGTGTCTGATTCTTTCTATCAGGAAAAACCATGTAACTATAACATCTGTAGACCAAGACAGAGTGGATGAGGCCAGTAGTTGTCTCTAGTAATGGACAGCACAGAAGGATATGAGAGATTTCTGCAGCATTTACAAGCCTGTAGAAGTCTTCTCATGGCACCCTCTTTCATGCTTTGCTTTGGATTTTCATTTAGTGTGGTTGCTTATTTTCATTTTTTTCCCTGAGGATTTTCTTCCACATATTTGGCCCTTTCATTTTTAACTCATACATATTTTATCAAGTAACAATATTCTGAGTTTCCCAAGTTATGTGAAGTACCACATTTTTTTTATTTTCCAGGCATGCCACCTGCTAGTTCCATTTAAATCTCCTTAGTCCTTGTATTGGTAAAGACAGTAAATAATAATTCCCTTTTGGCCTGTTCCTTGACTCTCATCACTTTGTAGACTTCTGGGGTTTCTCCTTTGGTGCCAATTAAAGGATTGTGCTGACCTGTAAGGAAGAGGCTATCGTGCCCAGCCAGCTACAAACAATCTCCTGGATCATTTGAGCTCCCACCAAGGATGGCACAGAGCCACCTGAAAATCCAAAGAAAAACATATATACTAATATGTGCCTTCTTTGTGCCAGCTGGCTGTGCCAAGGCTCAGGATATATTTACTTCTCCAGAGCACTGTGCCCTGCCTTCAAAGCTAAATGAAGTATCTCCCACTGGAGGCATAATCCAAAAACAATTTTTCTGAGAAAAGGACAAGCCCTATAATCAACATTCATGTCATTATTTCTGATGGGTTTTTTTCCTAGAGAAAGGGAAAAAAATCTTTTTCTCTGGTCATTTTTTAAACTCCAAAATGCCTCCAATAAATGGAGAAGCTTAGGGAAGCTCAACAAATGTCATTGCCATTCTGTAAATATGCAGACAACCAAAGGAAAGAAAAAATAAGTTTGTTTTTTCATACCCCCAGACAATGTAATCCAACAAATAGCTCTGGTGGACAAAGAACTAAATTGTGTTCCCAACTGACAGACTGGTCAGATTTGGGCTACCCTGTGCCTCATTTTCCTGTCTGTAGTGTGGAGTGCCTTCTTCAAAAGACAGTCCTTTTCTTCACACATTTCTTGTACTTTATTTCAGCAATTTTTAAATTTGTATATGTGATGGGTCCTTACAAGTGGATTGGCAACTTGACATGCTGACATTTAATTCCAATATTTATCCTTTTTCCTCTTCTACGTCATAGTAAAAATTGGATACTGAGGCCAGTATAGCCACAGGGAAAAAAATGCAAAGTGAATAAAAATCCCTCTTTTTGGTAGGGCTGGGAATATGTTCCCTTTTTCAATTAAAAGAGAAATTCACTATAAAATTTACAAGTGGATTGGCTAAAATTCCACATATGATTTAATGTCATATGTGTCATTAATGTCAATCATTTTATTCTTTTTTTATCTTTAAAAAGGCATTTCAGTCTTTTAAAGCCAAAAATATTGGTTTAATACCAAAGAATTGGCAGATTTTCTCAAAAGTGTGTTAAAAGTAGCATTCTCATGTTTTCATAATAAAATATATCACTTAATATTAGACACTCAAAAATGTCAAAATGAAATGATTCAGCAGTTTCATTTCCCTCTTTCTTTATTTCTCAGTTGGAATTATTATGATTACAGTCATTTCCACCTACTCTCACTGTAAAACCTTCTTACTGTTGAATTTTCTGTTCCTCAAATGCTTCCTGATTGCACGGGGTGGAATGGGCTGTTCCAGCTGAGCCATCAGTCTCTGCATTGCACTTGGAAGAGCTGGTGCTTGGAAGGACTCCGATTGCAAATTCATCACACCAGCAGGGCAGTTTTACTGCCCTACTGCATGGGACATCAAAACAGCAGAAAACACAAGGAACTCTCTGAGCTCAGTTATTTTTCTCAGCTTCAGTTCCCACAGACACCAAAAATCTTCTGTTCTGTCACTGTTTTAGTGAATGAGAACTTTGTTTCTTCAGTTGAGAAATCCAATTTAAAACTCATCAGGGAATACCGTTATCCTGTAAAGCACGTTCAAGGGAGAAAGCAACCATGAAAAAACTGCTCAGCCAGGGAATAAAGTAAGTGGGTTATTCTGCAAGAAATCCATTCACTGATCAATTTTAGTGGGAATTGTGGCTAAATCAGGACAGGAGGAGAAGTACACAATAGGTCTAAACCACCACCAGCTGCATAGTAATGTTTCTGAAACAAGTACTTCATAAGCTTTTTCCAGCAGCTGGACAAAACCCATACAAGTAATTTCTCAAGAGATTTGTTCCAGAAATACTGCTTTTAATATGTACCATTCCAGTTACTACATTCTGACCTTGCATATTTTGGGATCTCTGGCATATCCTATAACATAAAATAAACATTTCCCCCTCTAAAGTTGCTGTCTGTTTTAGATTTTGTGCTTTATTTGAAAAACTGTGCAGTAAGTGATTTTTCTGTCCTATTTTAATTTAACAACCTCTGGTTTCTTGGTGTATATCTTGTAATACAACTCCATCCACTTTCTGTGGATTCAGGTAAATTCCTATTTTTATCTGTCTTTAATAAGGTCATTCAGATCTTTTGCATTCCAAGGAGGCCTTATGCCATTCATTTAAAGGGTTATTAAATATTACGATTCCTCCTTTTCTTTTTCCTTAATGACTTTTAAAATTACTGCCCTTTCAAGTTCCTTTATTTGTTACAACAACTTTATCAGAACTCATTATTCTTTCCAGAAGATAAGTGGTTTACTTTTTGTTCAACTCTTCCCCTGACTCTTGATGCCACAGAATCTAAATTCTCAAAGAAAATCTCTTTCAATTGTCCTCTTGGAGGGTTAAGCACTTTTGTCTCTCCATCTTCTTTTTCTAATGCAAAGACATGGTACATCTCTGTTCCAGCTCCAGTTTCTTAAACAAAATGATCAGCTTAAATTGGCTTTTTCTTTTTTTAGTGTTCTCAATATTTTATGCTGTCATCTTGAAACACCTCATGGGTTTGATTGTCTTCCTTATAGCAATATTTATACCAATATTCCTCAGTGGAGTATTGTTCAGAGCAACCTCCCCTGCTCTTGAGTGGACAGGTGAACCTCTGCAATGGTCTGAGGCTGATCCTGAAGGACTCTGCTGTGGCACCACAGGCAGACAGCTGCTCCCTGGCTAATCCTTCACAACCTCTGCAAATAACTAACATATGCTCTTGTCCAAGCTTTTATCCATCAGCTTTTGATATAAAATTTCATCCAATCATATTGGCTTGATTTGATCTTTCTATCTCGGACTTGCCACCAAAGAAATTTCTACTTTGGCCATGGACACACCTCTTACTGAAATCATTTCCCACCTCCCTCTTCTCTGCCACCTCAAACCAAAGTTATATTGATTTGACAAAGCCATCACAACACACCATTTCATATTTAAGCACACCCCGTTTCATATTAAAAACAGCCTCTATTTTGCTAATTTTCTCTGTCTATAAGCAACAAATTTTTGCTTTCTTCTTTCTGCTCCTCAAGTGTTATCATACTTGGGAACAGTTATCATATGTCTTCTTTGTCTTCCTTCCCATCATCCTTAAGAGTCATTTACAATACCAAACTTGACAGTGGTTATGCCTCTAGGACATGGATACGAGACTTCTACATGTTCCACAATACTTTATTCCTTTTCACTCTTTATGTAGTGTACTACTGATAGATGGCATCTCTTACAGTGTTGTCATGGAGTTCCTAGTCCCAAAAAGTCCCTTGAGGGGTTATCTAAAACAGGAAAAATGTCACCTCAGTGCTGTTTATCTTTCCTCTTGTTGAATTTCCACTCCATGAGTAATTAATTACTTAATGAAACACAGTTCTTGTTTTTACTTAAGTGTTTATGTAAATTGTATTTTATGAAAAACTATGTATATAAACTCATATATACTCCAAAATTATGTAAAATTTTATGCAGATTGATCTGCCAGGAAGAGGCAAGCTCATGAACTTGTATGTAGCATGTGTTGATTCATAACCTGCAGAACATGAGGACAAGCAGATGTCATTCTGCTGGATACGATATTATTTTTTATGAAAACTGTGTCATACAACTACTGGTTTAGATGACAGGAATTAAGAGGTGAGACAATTTCCCAATTAAATCTGTAATTAAGAATATGAGATTGAAGAACCTGCACTGAACTGAAATGTGATTGGAGGAATTAACACTGTGCTCTTGCAGCTGAGAACCCAACAGCACCATTGGCTGAATTATCCCAGAATTATAGATTGGTTTGGCTTGGCGAGGATCTTAAATATCATCAGTTTCAAATCCCCCTGCAGTGGGAAGAGATGCCAGCCAACAGACCAGGTTGCAAAGCAGCCCATCCAGCTTCCAGCGATGGGTCATACATAGCCTCTCTGAGCAACCTGTTCCAGTGACTCATTACTCAGCTCTTTGGGTAAAGAATTTCTTAATCTCATCGAATCTAAATGTCTCCTCTTTCAGCTTAAAAGCATTCTGCCTTGTCCTATCATTATCTTTTTGTATAAAAAGTCACTCTCACTCTTCTTCATAATCACCCTTTAAGTGCTGGAAGGCTTCAATGAGGTCTCATTGGATGTTTTCTCCATGCTGAACAACAACTCTCTCAGCCTGTCTACACAGAAAGATTTCACCAGCCCTCTGATCATCTTTTTGACCTCTTCTGACCTTGTTCAAACAGGTTCATCTCCTTCTTATGCTGGGGACCCCAGGACTGGATGCAACAGTCCAGGTGGGGTCTTGTGTGCTCAGAGTAGACAGGGAAAAAGAATCATCTCCCTCAACCTCCTGGCTTTTAACATTGTCACAGCCAAGAGGTCAAGGGGATTCTCATCTCTTTAGCATTTCAGAATTGATATCTGGAATACTGTGCCAAATTTTTAATTCCTTGCTATTTCAAAAAAAAAAAAGTATAAATTAAAATTTATAAATTTCATGAATTTGCCCAGTGGAGGACAAATGTCATGGGCAGAGCATGAGATGCTCAAGGAGAGGCTGAGGGATCTGGACTTTTTCAGCCTGAGGAGGAGAAAGTTGAGTGGATACCTAAGTGCTGTCTTCAACTACCTCGGGAATGAGTTATAAGATAGCTGGACTCTTCCAAGACCTGGCCAGTGAAAAAAAGAAGGGGCAGGAATCCAAAGCTGCAGCCATGGAAATATCAGCTAGGAATAAAGACAATACAAGTCACAACGCAATTTGTCAAACTTTGAAACAGGTTGTCCAGAGAGGCTGTGGGATCTCTATTTAGGGATTTCTAGAGCTTGGCTGGGGGAGCTGGAAAGCATTCAGATGGAAAATCAAAACAAAAGCTAATTATATCTTTGTATTGTTTGATTTATCAAATACAATAACTAGTTACTTACACCTGGTAGTTTAGCATAAAAAAAGTTAATTTGTTTTTACCTTCTCTCTCTCTCCTAATAGGAGAGTGAATTCATGTTGATCACAATGGTATCTCAATACTCCAGGACTGGATATTAAACACACCTACTGTTCCCGTGATCAGGAGGCCCCAGGAGTAACAGGGTGCCTCTCCACAAAGCTGTGGGGGGAAGGAATTTTTCCAACATGGTGATGCTGAGTCATCCCCCAAGGAAGGCTCTGGATCTCTATCCTTACCTCACAGAAGCATGGTGGGGAAAATACCTGTACCACAAGGGACTCCTCAGAAAATAACAATCGTCTTTTATTATTCACAGTATAAGGAACCTGTGACTCTTGGCCCATAAAGGGGCCTCTTTTGTGCTACAGCAGTAAAAATGACAATAAAAAAGAAGATTGCTCTGCATCAAAAAGAAAAGAACATTTGTTGAACAAGCTGCTATTCCAACATAAATAATGATGTCATGGCTAGCTCTTTGTCTCTTTCTCCTCTTTTTTAATTACCTTTGTCTAGTTTCCTTCTGAGATATAGAAAAAGGGTTTGGTGTTTTTTTTTCTCTCTGTGTGTTTCTTTTACCTGTTGTTATAATTGTTTAAAATTTTGGTTTGATTTGTTTTATAATTTCAGATGTCACTAAACTCCAGGGTAAATTCTATGTGTTTGATGGAAAGAGAAGGCAGGATTCTGTGCTCTGCAGGGAAGCAACCCTCTAGACAGCTATGTCCTCTTTCATTTATTTTACACTGCATTTAGTAGCTTTCCTGGACTAAAAGTGATGAATCAAGAAAGATCTCAGTTGCTATCAGCTCATCAAAAAGATGCCAATGTTGGAAACATAAGACAGTTCCACCTTTTGGGATTCTGTGCAAAGCTGCACATATGCATGTGCAAGCATAGTCTCGGATGCTTTTAGGTAAAGGAGGCAGCTTTGAAAACTGAGAATGCATTAAATCTAAAGCACTCCTTTTGCTTCTCAAAACAGAAAGAGAGAAATTCAAGGGGCAATCTCCCTGCCTTTGCCATGACAGTGCCATGTTATTCTCTTTCCTGACAATATTTTTCAGTCACATTCCTGAAAGTGGGTTAACTTTTTTTGAAAACACCTAATAATGTGACAAAATTCTGTCCCTGAGCAGCTCTGAGTAGCTGACTGTCATAGGTGCCAAACAACATACACTCACTATTAGAGACTTTTCTTTCCCTGAGCCAAAGATAAATGATCCCTACATCCTCTAACCTAGAAACAAAGGACCTTATCCCTTCACTTCATAGTACCAGAATAATAATCACCTGACACCACATAATGAAAAAAACCCTACAAATGTCTCTTACTGCAGACAGTCACACCACTCAGAAAAAATATTCCTTCTAGCTAAAAAACTAGTAATCCCCATCTGTTTTTTCCATTAAGTACTAGCAAAGAAATGTGAGAGTCCCGTACATTTTATTCTCTCATTTCCACACTTCGACCCCATGAAAAATTGAATAATGTCTGTGGCAAACACCCAGTACCCCCTCCCCCTCCTCAGTTTTGTATGATTTCTTGATCTATGGAAATTAATTGTAAAATGTCTTGACTTCTTCCTGCAAGGAGGCCCAAATCTGACTCCCTTGACTTCAGAGAAAATGTAATGCTTTAAAACAAACAGTAAGGTTTGAACTGTATGACTTTGACTGATTATTCAGACTGACCCTTTCCTTACCAATGCTTATATAAAGTTATAATAAATTCTTTGGCTTCCTTGTTCTTCCTTGAGTTTTACTGTGGCTTGAAGAAGAGCAGAACCTCAGTGAGAAGCTGATCTTGCTCTGGCATGACACCGTGTTATTCAGGCGATTGTAGGACAGCAACTCCTGGTGAACACGGGCTTGACAACAGGCTCAAGTCCAAAATGTTGATTAAGGTGTCACAACTAGAGAAAAAGACTTTTACCCTGCTAGGCTATTATACTCTCTTCTTTTTGACTTGAATCTCAGAAATATTAAATGCTTTAGAAAATTTTAGTAAAATTTGATTACATTTACCCTATAATTATTAATATTTCATCTGTATTACTAATTGGAAAAACTACTTTGTTTTATTTTTTTTAATTTCAGATAAAGGTGGTTTTAAATCTTCACATAAAAAAAGAAAGGATTCTGTTAAACCCTCAAATCTTTCAAGTGATAAGTATGGGTATAATATTTTATATTACGTTTCTGTGTTCAGCCATGCCACAGATGGGACTAATTTGAAGTTGTAAAAGGTACATGATCCTGGCTGTCTTTATATTTTGTTTTATGTTCTCTTTTGAGTATTTTTTGGGAAAAGGTAGACTACAGGATTAACTTTCAGGACACTGAGGATTAGATACCTCTGGGAGAATAAATCTGTGATTTGCAAGCAAGACAAGATGTAATATTTTGTAAATGAAAATATCTAGGGAGAGAATTATATTCATAAAGGGTGCTGACTTGTTGAGTGCTGGGAGAGCCAAACTGCTGTCTTTGAGAGCCAATTTACTGTAGTGCTATATAATATTTACTAGCTTGAGGCAATAAGTTTCTTCCAGTCCAGGAAGAGCCCTACAGCAGGTAAGTGCCTTTGTCTGGGCAGGCTGGAGCACCGGCTGGGAGCTGGCATTGGAACAAGCAGGCCAGCCAAGCGCTTTAGCTTCCCAGAAACTAGAATACAAAGGGCTTTTCTCCTTTGGGGAAGGGTGGTAAGAAAGGCTGATAAGCAGCCTGCAGTAATGCAAGAGAAGGTGCAGACAGCCCAGAGGTGAAGTCAAGACAGCCTGTCCAGTCAGGAGAGCTCCCATGTCGCCTTTTTGACCGCGAATATGAAGTTACCAGGCAGTCAGCGTGACTGTTCCCTCTTGAACACTCTTAACCTGCAATTAATGCCAGGTGTTCTAATTCAGCTTCAGATCAAACTCTGCTCTTATATTCCCTGTCCAGGAAAACTCTGAATGACCATCTTTCCTCTAGCAAAGGAATACACTGCCTATTCACTCCCGAGGCACCTACATGGGGGATTGATGCCCGCTACTCACTGGCTCAGCTATGCTGCCCATGATCACAAGGCTCACTTCTTTTTTCTGCTCCTCTCTAGTGTAGAGGCACTGAAGTAGAATATGTTGGCATCCATAGTGGCACAGCCATTTATCATCTAAACTATGTCCTGTAAGCATGTCCTTCAGAAACAGCCCAACAAAAACCTGCCGAAATCTTAGAAGAAGGATTATACCCAGCCAGATATATTTTTAAGATTGGTGGGATGTGGGCACAGAGAACTATGAGACACCTACCAGAGAATTTTTGCTCTACCCAGTCTATTTTTAATTTTTCAAAAATATCTCCAAGTGGCCAACCTAAAATTTAGGAATGCAACACACAAGCCCATTTTAAACTACCTATGGATACACCAGACAGAAAACAAGCCTTAACAGCAGTCATGCACCAGAGGTCACCTAGATTCATCATGAGGAGTGGGATGGAGAGGGGTGTGCAGAAGTGATCCAGGGTTCTCCTGAGCAGACAGATTTTTTTTTGTGTTTCTTGTGTCCCTGACAACCTTACTGCAAGCAACAGGGCACAGGCTTATAACCTTTGGTTCTCAGTGTTAGCAGCAATCTAAGGAACACGGGGAAAAGGCACATGAGGTCAAACACAAGTTATATTGAAGTCAGTGGCAAGACTCTCAAAGAGAACCACTGAATAGAAATGGAGAATGGACAAAAGGCACATGGAGAGAGCAGAGAAAGCAAGGGAAAAATATCTGTTGCTAAGAAAAGAGAAAGACTCTTAAGAGAACAAAAAGCAAAAATATAAGATGGGTTTTTTATATATATAATGTAGAAGAATGGAGACAGAAACATAAACTTTCATTAATGTCCTTTTGGTTAGTTGACCCAGACGGAGTGCAAAGGCGTGAAGCAGGCCAAATAGAAGAATTACGTAATTACATTTCTACCACGGGAGTAAACAAGGGAGTATTCTTCTATAGAGAGGAAAAAGTACAGGTGTTCAATTTCAGTGAAGCAAACTTTGTTAGAACTGACACTGTTGGGTAAAAGTGAAAGAGAATCATGAAAGGAAGGGGCAAGTGAGCGAAATTGGAAGGCATTCAAAGTAAAATTCTGTTTGCCTCAGGGAATGCTGTGTATGAGCATGCTACCTACCCAGTAAATATACTGTAAAGGAAAAGGTGTGCCAACGTGAATGAAAAATGCTTTGTACAAAGTAATCAAGGTTATAATGGGACCAAATGTGAGAGATAAAATGGGGATTATGGAGGGGAGAGATGAGAAAGTGTAGAGAAAAGAGTAACACGTGAGGAGACAATAGAAGCGACACAAATGTGTTAGGGCAGGAAGGTCATCCAAGGAGATTACAGAGGAGGATATTGTAAATGTAAGATATTATTAACTGAAAAATAGATATGGCAGTGACACAAAGTTAATTCCCTGAAACTCAGTTTTCACAAAGTAAAAATAAAGGACAAATGTTAAAAGCAGACATGAAATTTCCCCAGAGAGGAAAAAGAAGTATTAGAAATAATACAGGAAATCTCGGTCATGCCAGAACAGGTAATCAAAAATAATGGTCAAAACCATATACACCAAGAGTATATATATAGAAAAAAATCCCTCTCAAACTACCTCTATTCAAGCATACTTTACAACTTTCTTTATAAGGATGAAAAAAAAGTGGAAAAAAAATTTAGAGGAGAGAAGAATAAATATTTCAACTCACAGGTCTCTTTTAAAACATATTGATGACAAGCTAAAAACTGTATTTAAAATACCCATCCCACCAATTCTTTCCTTTTCTGATAAAATAAATGTCTTTGGAAAAGAGGAGAATAAAACCATCCCTCAAATCTTTACATTTCACTCTTTTAAAATCCATATACCCATTAAGGACATAATCTACTACCACTGGAGTCAATGGAAGCAGGTAGTGCTGATTTCATTTGGCATTGAGACATGTTCCAGCTAGCAGAACAAGCTGCATGTCCATACTGGAGAAATGTTATGAACCTTCACAGCCCTGTATGCTGACAGTGTCCTCACCTGCACGTTCATGCACGTTCATCACTTCTCCATGTCTCAGATTCTCTCAGGTGGAAAATGGGACATTGGTGCTGAACAGTTTGAGATAAGTTGGTGACAACTTCTTGATTTTAGGCATTTGAAGAGTGCTCAAAAAGCTTCCTCTTGGGACATACAGAAGAAGAAACTTCTGCTGTGTACCTCCATTTCTCTGCTTTAGTTGCCCACCCTGCATAGAATTACAGGGCAGAAAAGCAGCTGCCTCTAGGCTCCTGCACTTTTCTAGTTACTCGTGTTCACTTGTGTGCACGAAAGTGCCAGTCAACAGGAGAGAAAAGTGCTACTTCTGTCCCCAAGCTGCTCCCTAATTGCTTGCTCTGCTGCCAAAGAAGTGAAATGACATACTGCCAGTTTCTCAGGGAAGATTGCAACCACTGTGTTTTCAAGCAGTGCTGGGTGAAGATATCTGAGACTCATCAGCCTTGTAGTCTTAGAAGAATCAGCCTTGAGGAGTTACCTGTTTGATTCTTCCACTAAGGTCCCTCATTCTAAAGCTACAAGAGATTTTTTTACACCTTTAAAAAAGGTTCACCAGCAGTAGGGTCTCTTCTAACTACAAATGGCTCCTGCTCTGAGTTGTTCTGGAATTAATTCAGACATTTTCTTGACTTCTACATGCATATAGAGTTGTTCAAAACCCCACCCAATCTGGCCTTGAACACCTCTAGGAATGGGGCAGCCACAGCTTCTCTAAACAACCTGTTCCAGTGCCTCATCACTCTCTCAATGAAGAATTTTTTCCTAATGTCTAATTGAAACCAGCCCTCTTTCAGTTTAAAGTCATTCCCCTTTGTCCTTTTACATGTTCCTTTTCACATGCCTATGTGAAAAGTCCCTCTCCAGCTCTCTTGTAGCCCCATTTAGGTACTGGAAGGCTGCTAAAAGCTGTCTCCAAAGCCTTCTGTCCTTCAAGCTGAACAACCCCAACTTTCTCATCTTGTCTTGGTAGACGAGATGCTTCAGACTTCTCATCACCTTGGTGACCCTCCTCTGGAATCACTCCACAGGCCCATGTTTTCCTTGTTAGTGATCCCAGACATGGACTCTTTTGAGAGTATTTTTAAATGCTAGTAACTGATTTAGGTACACAGTACTCCTCTCTCTCAGTTCCCTGGATAAGACACCAGGCATAATGTGGCAGAAGCACAGGATACGGGGTTTTTTTGTTTTGTTTTGTTTTATCTCAAGTATAAATGGTGTCTCCTTTCTAGAAAGGAAAATATATTTATGGAAATGAAAATATATATGGAAATGGGACAAGGAAAGTAGCAGGAATAACACTTCCTTGAGTATACTAACTTCGAATTTCTACTGGATCCAGAGGAATAGTTGTCTTCTGTCTTATGAGTATCAACAAGTGTTCTCTGATTCATCCAAGAATTTAACAAATGAACTTTCTGTGGATATTTTCAGAGGTGTGAATCCCAGCCAGTGGATTCACATTGGCTGTACTGAAATTAGACTGATTCACACCAGATGAGAAAAATTAAGCAGTAAAGCAGGAAACGAGAAGAAGAATCCAGACTGCCTTGAATCACATTCCCACAGTATCTTGAGGGCCTTTAGCCTTCCTAAGTGGTCACTTACATTGATTAGACCTTCTGGTGTATTTTTTTAATTAAGTATCCTGTATTTGAGACTACATTTAAGGCTCTACTGAGTTAGAAGAGAAATTCCAACTTCAGAATAAGAAGGAGTTGTACAAATAAACCAGGCTTCAGTTCAAAAAGAGCAGCCAGAAGAAAGTTTTGTTCCATAATAAGCAATAAGTGACCTTTTCAGCTAGGTGTGCAAACAGACAAACATGCAGGTTTTTGTAGCAGAGGCTTCCCTGCAAGAACCCTTTGAAACAAACTGAAGATACACCTACAAGTGCTCAATAGATTAAAATACTAGAAGGTAGAAAAAGAGTATTTGAGCTGCATTCAAAAGACAAATGAAGAAGATACCAGAAATTGATACAACAAAGAGCCACAGTACAGGAAAATATTATTGAACATGTTATCCTGCTTGGGAGGAATCCAGATCAGCACCTCAACAGCTGCATATTCTCCACAATCTGTCAGTGATTAATGGAAGGAAAAGGAGAGGCCAGTTACCATCATTTCTGCCCAGTGCTATGAATGCAAAGCATAAATCAGTTTTTTGTCATCTTTTTTAAAGAGCCTCTGTGAAAAACACAAAATAACTCTCAGGTGGCAGGCAAAGAGGGTGCTGTGGAAACTCACCTTCAGTAAGCAGACACAGTGTTCTACTGGGTCTTCATGAAGAATTAATTATAAATAGAAAGATATATTCATCTGGCAGTGAACAAGAAGCTGAGGAAGATTGGGGAAATCACTGCTGAAATATTGGAGGAAGTGAGTGAGGCCATTTATCAGCTCAGAAAGTCAGTATTTGCACAGGCATAAGACAAGCTATTTTGGCATCTGCAGTAGAAGGTCCATTCCTGATTTTCAGGGTTTCTTTTGTTTTTACAGAAGATATTTCTAGGATGTTTTTCTCTGACCTGTTCTAGTTGTCTACACCAGGATGAGTTTAACTGTACCTACAAATGCTCATTTGTCTCCTTTGACCATGAAGTGGGTTGGCACTCTGAGTTATATAAAACAATTTGAGTTATAGATGACTGTGCAAGTGTCTCATTTAGTCAGGTCACACACCCCACAGCCACCAGTAGGAAATGTCTACACCAGGCATTACATTTTTTCTGTTAATGTTTGGAAATGGAAGTCAAAGATATTTGAGATGGAAATGCCGGTTGAGTTTCTTTGCTTCTCGTGAAGGCTCTGTGGTTCCTCTTGCACCAAGCCATGGAGTGTGACCCAGAAATCCTCAAGCCTTCAGCAGGAGCCCTTGTGGGTGAATGTGTTCCCACAACAAAACTCCCTGCTTAACACCTCCTCTTCAGAAGTGCTATAATCATGCTGCCAGAGCCAAGGAACAATATGGGCAGGAAAAAGGAAAATACTGCTTGGATAGTTCATGCTGTCTACATTGCTGGATTCCAGGACAGAAAGAGTCAGTCTGAATTTCTCTTATACAGGATGCAAAATACAACCTCATCCTTCATCTCTTACTGCATTGACCTGAATAGGATCTCCAGTCCCTCTTTCTTCCCTAGACTTTTGGTCAACAAGAACTTTGGGAAAAGCATGGATCATACAGTGTGTTCTATATTATATTAGGAGTTGAATTTAGAAGATATTTAAAGTCCCTTTCAATCCAAACCTTTCTAAAATTCTAAGGGTTTTTTTCTACAACTAAATGAGATATTTTAGCTGTATATTTTAGTGGATGAAAACTGGAATAGGAAAAATAGAAAACTTATAAAGATTAATTTAAGTTTATCAAACATTTCAGCTAAAATGAATGAATCAAAATACAAATTCTTAAAGAAAAAATAAAGTCTGCTTTACTTTAAAGTTTTAGAGAAGTTTTCCCTTCCTAAATTTACATTGCATTTTTGATATATTTTAAAAAATTAACCAAACAAGCTAATATTTTAAAAACTAAATATTTAATCTGAAAAACATATTTTTAAACTTTTAAAATTTAATATTAACAAAATTATGGTTTTAATATTGTTAATTAAGTAAAATGAAAAATTAATATTCTTCTCTTCATATATTGAAGTTTCAGATAAAGAGTATCAAAATAAAATTCTTTCTGTTGCTTAGACTAACACAAATTCTTAAACAAAATTTTCACATGATAGCATTCCAATTCAGTATTCCATCAGGAGAGGTTCATCACCTGATTGAGAGGTGTTTAAAGTAACATTACAGCAACCCTCATGTGGTCTTCATATATATTTGTAAACACGTATAATTTATTTTTAATATATACATTTATTTCATAATGTTTGAGGAGCCAAAAATGGTCATATTGGAACTAGGCTACTAAAAACACAACACAATGCTTGTGTTTAGAAGCTGCCTAAACTAACAAAGAAATTCTTGCCTCTCTTCTCGTATATTCTGGGTTTCTGACTGCAAAGGTGAACTACTGTATATATCCAAAAAATATACTTGGTTAGGCCATACAAATATGACAGGTAAGAATATGTCTGAGAATCACTTATCACTTTGGATTTTAGAGACCGATCTTCTCAGATGTTGCATGATTGTACGTTCTATCAGTGTCAGAAACTTAGATCCTGATGGATTTAGATGCTGCAGGTAGAAGGTGGACGTAGGAAAGGATCTGTGCATAGTAACAGATGTCAGTTGTGGTCATGAGTCTCCTGCAGGTACAATTAATCCCTAAGAGGTGAAAAAAAGAACATCTTTCTCATGCAAATTTTTGTTAGAACAAAGAACAATTGGAAGGCAGACCAAGCAAAGCTATGCAGCTGACTATGCAGCCAAAGGATTAAGTTTAAATGAGAAAAAGGGCACAATTTGTCGTCTGATTTCCAAGCTTGTAGGGTTCACTTGGTTCACATTGTCAGGCTTTTTGGGACACCTGTGACCAAAGAAATTTAATTTTCTTAAAGGAAAAAGAAAGCTGAGAATCATATTTAACCACATCATTTTTCAAGCTAGATATGGAACACATAATTCTTTCCTTGTAAGTATTTTCATAGGCTTTCAGGCAATGGTCCTGATTCTTAACAAAATCTCCTGTAGCTCTTGACTGTAGTATTAGCTGCAATTGAGTGAGATCACCTTATATTGATCCCAAATCTCACCTTCAAAGTAAAGTTTTTTGTCTCACCAATTTTCTGACTGACCATTTCTAGTCTGATGCCATGTTCTTTAACCGTTCTCATTTTTTCTCCTCAGGATTAATTATTCATCATTTGGACATACTCCAAAATGCATAACACTTCTAAAAGGCTGGAGATAGTTCATGCCATTAAAAGAAACTATCTCTGGGAAACATGCTCTCCTTTCCTGACCCTGCCTCCTGCTCTCCTGCAGAAAACGCTTTCAGCTTTCGGAGCCTTTTCCCTGAATCTGGTCTTCATTCTTCATCAAATTACCCATTCATTGCTCCCCGCAAGCATGTGGTCCCATGTTGGTCTGGAACACATAGAGGGTTATTGAATTACATGGTTATTTGTGACCTGTAAAATTGATACCAAGTTTATTATAGTGCAGCTGACTTGGTTTCAGATTTCAGACATTATGAATCATAATAGAAAAGAGTGTAACAGCAGGAGCAGGTCTGGTGGAGGAGACTTCAGACTGAGATTTGTCCTACATGTAGGCTGAAAACCAGGTAAAACTATACATGTTTTAAACAGCAATTCTAACTTGTGAGATCTCTAGTTCATTACATTTGCTTTTCAGACATTTATACACATAAGGTGATTTATGCCCTTGGAAACTTACCACTTTTATCTGTGAAAAAAATAAAAACAAATAAAAGACGAAGCTCAATGCAAAAATCCCAGTTCAGGACTTCTTCATTCACACTAATTATTGAATAGTTTTGAAAAATGAAAATTTATTAAATACTGAAGAATATATTCTGATTAAAACTACCATAGGGTAAACTGGAATTATTCCCATGATGAAAACAAACCTATATAAATGAAAACAGAATCGGAGTTTTGTGATATCAATTATCTAGAGATGGTTTATATCCATCCCATTGGAAATCATTAGTAAAAATCTAACACTTGAGCAGGAAAAAGCCCAGACATAGAGTGGGAGCAGTGGTTATGCAATGCATTTACCAAAGTTGTTAGGAAAAACTACTCAAAACTGAAATTATACTACATCAAGAAGTGCTGCTTTTTTTAAGTAAATATACATTCTTGTGACTTCTGGGAAAATCATCAGGTAGGAAGTGTTTAAAGAGCTGTGGCTCACACTAGAGCCCCATTAATACTGTAGTGTGGGGCAACAGCTGCACTTTTAGGGGCTATATGACCATTTTTGTTGTGGGTAGCTAAATCTAGATGACCTGTTTGAGCAGAGGAGGTGATTAACATGCTCTAGACTTCTTTGGTGCTGAGGTGCATCAGTGAAACTCCTTGCTGCATAATGATATTGAGGCCAGAAGTCAAGGAAAGATTCACAAAAACTTAGTGGGTAACCCCAGCTACTAGATATTACAATATTGAAGACAAAGATTTTGAAGAGAGAAAACATGTTATCCTTCAATGGCACAGGGTAGCAGAAAGCAAGAAAAGCTTTCCCAGATGGCAGATACTTTTAAAGCTGCATTCTTGACCCATGGGTTGAATTATGCAGTGCTCACCATGTAATTCCAGGATCTTTGCACATACGAAATACAGGATGCTCCTTACCATGCTGCTGTCTTCATTTAGCCAGTGTCACCATAAGGGGCTTCTGCATACTCTGGATGGGGACTAGTGACTTACTACAAAAATAGTTTGGTGCATTAAGTTCATGCTTGATTTCAAATTTGGGATTAGTTTTATCAAAGGCAGAAGGCAGAGTTTTACAGGGTATGTGAACACTTTATTGAAGATACCTGAGCTCTGTAGCCTACCTGCAAACAATAACATTAAGAAAAATTTATGGGGTGAATCACTAAAAATTATTTACCCAAGTCTCTTCAAGAGCTCAAAGACAATGTGTTGACGCTACAAACACAGGCGTGAAGGAGAACATAGCACAACAATTTATACTGTATTTCTTTACTCTGTCA
The DNA here is from genome assembly GCA_013400215.1 of Cisticola juncidis. NCBI lineage: Eukaryota > Metazoa > Chordata > Aves > Passeriformes > Cisticolidae > Cisticola > Cisticola juncidis. The sequence continues at coordinate 47,446 of VXBR01007648.1, read as the reverse complement.
GATCCTCCAGTCTGCAGAAGCTTTTAGAAACTGCCAATTTATTTTTAGGGGTATGCGAGGATATTCAGCCCTGATAGCAAACAATTTTGCATAAAGCTTAAAATTCTAGTACATACAGTAAGGCTAAATCCCCAGAGTACCTCTCAGCTTTGAACAGTGCTGCTTAGGAAAAGAAGTGATTGCACATGCAAGAGAAAATCAGAAATAAAACCCATCTATGCTGAAAAATGGAATACCAAATGGTGAGATAAATAATATGCATCTTCAAAGTGTCTCGCCACACAAATCCTATAATCACTGTGAGAAAAAGGGATTATGTAAATATATTTGGTGATTAGAAAAATTACATATTCAAAATTATTTAATTTCATTATCCACTGAAAGTTACACAAATAAATACCTACTCTACCTGCATTTTTCCTGTCTTTTTGTTGTTTTTGACAATTTTTATCTACCAGCCAGACAATGTGTGACCCATGTGACAAAGTAGATTTGGTTTAATAAATGTTTATCATGTATGTGCCATGAATTATTTTAGAGCAGAAAAGACTGATAGTTAGTGTATGAATGGCAACCAGGAAATCTCTTCACCTTTTTGCTCGCAGAAAGACCATAATTTTTATGTCTCATCTCTGAGGTATGGAAAATGTGCTGAGTGCCCAGCCACAGGTCCTCTCAGTCAAAGTGTACTGCATCAGATGTGGAAGTAGGGCACCAGGAAGGGACAGGAGCAAAAAGAGAAGATAATGAAAACTCTGAGGTACAGAAATAATGATGTTTGTTGAATGCATAGCCAGATAGCCAAGGCCAGAAGGTAAAAGGGGCACCATCAGAACATCCCTTTTTCCCAAGAAAAGGAAGGGCAAGCCTAAATACTGAAAGACACTCAATCAGCTTCTGGTGAACCTATAGGGAGAGAAATAAAAAAGGCCTGAACACCAGGTGGGTCAGTGTGGGTAAGGTGATTTTCTGTTAGGAAGAAATTTACAACGTGGAGAAAATAGGATAGCAGTAACGGTCTGGGTCACACAACTCTGCCCGGATTCGCATGGGTTGAGTGGTGACCCAGGGATGAGATTCACAACCTCCAGTACTTGTATAAAAAATATATGGGATCCTAAGATGAAGAAGAGTCCTCCCTGAGAAGACAGAAGACAAAGCCCACTTGGAATCTGTGATGTGAGAGACTGTCTTAATTCACAATTGTTTTTTTTAGAAGCAAAGTAACTACTTTAAGGTCTGCTAGAGTGAGTCAGAGCAACTACAAAAGCAAGGCAAGGAATGGTGCAAGACAGAGCTTGCAACAAAGGGAAGAGCCTAAGTCAGCAAGGAACTGTATGAGGCCAAGGGAGAGGAGGCTGCTGAGTTCCTCACCAGATGATGACTTGTGGTCTTGCTGCCTGGAAAGGTTTAACAGCCTCTAAGTACAGCAGAAAAGGATGTGGGAAGGAAAATATCAGCCTGAGATTATGTAACTTCTTGGTCTAGGGATTTGCAAGTGATGCCCTAAAATTTGAAACTGATCTTTGGGTGTGCCAAATAAGTCACAATGAAGGTTAAATGTGGGTGTCAGACCCACATAGCCATGTCCAGCTATGTCAGAGCACCAGTCTTTACTGAAAATGCCTTTACAACTGCTCCACAGGGCAGGAAAGCATCTTGTAGCAGCAGGAGCATGGAGAGACAGGTAAGCTCAAGGAGATGTCATTGTAGTGCAGGGAAATCAAACAATACTGCCTTGCCTTCAGAAAACACTCTGATCGTGGAAAGGCTCTTCATGTCCAGCCAAAACTCACACAGAATAACAGCGTGGATATAGAATTTGTAGGAAGTGTGACTGGGTTTTGATTCAGCCAGCCAAGATCTGTGATATTTTACACTGCACCTAATCCAGTGGCTCTTCAGGTCATTGCCAAAGAGAGTCACCCTCTCTTCTTCTTTCTCCTCCCTCCACCCCATCACCTGGGCATTATGTCTCCTTTAACACTTGAGATTGAGTAATCCCCTTCAGGATTTAGATAAACAAGGAGATTTCATGGAAATCTTTTGGGTTCATTTGGGTGTTAGAAGGATAGAGCTTTCCACAGATCAGCTGGACCAACTTCAGTTCCCTCTAATAGGAAACAGTAGAGGTGAACAGCTGTGGACCAAAACCAGAAGGAAACCACTTTGGAGTGCACTGGTAAGTCATGTCTGTTTGAAACATTCATCAGGTTACAGACCACATCCCTCTAGTTACAATTTCTTCTCAGTAGCACAGAATTAGCATATTGTTCCTTCTGTGTAAGAAGATGGGGAAAACACAACTCAGTAATGACCGTGGACCACTAAGCAGAGAGGACAAAAGCAGGTAGAAAGTAGATAACAAATCATCCCCTTCCCCTGAAGGACTTTCAGTTTAGCAGAGCTCTTGTTTGACTTTTTGATGGGTCATGAGCACAGCTTCCTTTTTATTTTCCCAGAAGGCAGTAAGGCAGTCCAGAAAATAGGANAAAAGAGAGAGAGAGAGAAAGGAATAGTACTGAAAATAGTCCTGAATCACTATGAAAAGATGAAATTCCAGGACAGCACAAGAGTTCTAAGTGAAATAAATTAAGAAAATTATGAATTATTACATCTCACTTAAGTTTAGTGTTGACAAACAGAACGTCTATCAGCCAGACATTCTGAACTTTCTTTCATCACCTGAGAGGAGGAAGGCTGTCTAGAGGCTCTGTGAAGGTCATAGAAGGGAAAGGAAAAGGAAAGCTTTCTTGAAAGGAAAAGCTCACTCTTCATTGCATTGACTGCCTCATGTTTAGAGGTCTAAGTATCCAAGTCCAAATATTCCAGTTCAAGCACACATTTTTGTAATCAGTCACTAAATACTTGCCATGCATATCCTCAAATATAAAAAAACCCAACCTAGTACAAGAGTAATATTAATGACTATGTAAAAGTTAGAACAAAATGAAACAAGAGAAAAGAAATCAAGTTTCCTCCACCTCCAGTGCCATCGGGGGATAATGGTGGAGTCAGTGTAATCTGATTCTCTAACTCTTGCAAGACTTTGTCTTTCTCACCAGACCTAACACAGCAGTCTTTCTCACAGGGTTCAGGTCACTCTGCCTACCAGTATCCATGCAAAAAGCTGCTGCAATGATTATTCCATAATGTACTGTTTTCCCAGAACACCAGTACATGAATGCCTCAGCTGAGGCATCATGCTGTCATTCATCCATCCTTAAACCCAGTGCCCCAAATAATCTTTGTCACTCTCCTGATTTTTAGCACTCCTTCAAAATTGAAAGTTTGGGAAAGAACTATGGCATCAGACTTCAAAATAAGCATAGTGTCCTTTGTCCTCTGAAACAACTGTTCCTTAGGAGAAGCTCACTTTAAAAATCTATAAAACCCATTTCCTTTTTCTTCCAAAAGTCTCTCTGTAATACCTCACTTTGCTGTGGTGTCCACAAAATGTCAGTAGTATGCCACAGTATTTTTTTCTGAATAATTTACTGTGTCCTGATCATGATGGAGAGTATAATTTCTGTACTTGGTGTTGTTATGGGCATCTGCCCTTGTCTTGTCTGCAGGTTTCAAGATCTGAGGATAAGGCCTGTATTCTTTGTCCTCAGCTGCATCTTACCCTGGCCAATGGAGTGGAAACACATAATAAACACAAAATTTCAATCTCATTTCCTTCAAATAAAAATTTATAGGTCTTGATTCATCAGTCATGTGTCTTATACTAATAAAATATTGCACCATTATACTGTGTGGAAAGTTGGCATTTTGAATGGACCTCCATCTGGAATTTCATTTTATATATGGTCTATGCTGATGCCTGAAGTTAATATTGTGCCTACATTTCCATTCCCAAAGCACATTACCACAAGCTTATAAATTTAACCTTTTAAAATGAAATAATGTGTTCTCAGACAGCTGTCAAATGGCTTTCAAAATCCTAAATGTAAACAGTTGTTACATTTGAGGGTGAAAAATCTGTGTCTTATTGTTATAGAATTTTTGTAAATCTTAAATATTTCTGATGGCTTGGGAAGGAAAGACAGACTTAAAAATTGGACAGTGAAGCATAACTTCCTGCCATGACTTCATGTAATCCTAAGTAAACCTGTTTTAATTTGGCTAAAATTTTCTAGAAAATTTAAAATGTGATTGTTTTCATATGCAGTGCTCTTCATATTTAACCTGTAAAGGACCTGCCAAAGCTCCACTGTCATAGAACATGTATGGAAAGCAATTAAAAGTTTCCAGTAAATTATCAATGCTTGTAGAGTACAGGTATTTTGAACAGAACAAGAAACTAAAAGGAAGATCTTTTAAAGATATATACTTGTGTGGAAAATGAATCTGAAATACTTACCTACATTATGTGTGCTTAAACAGCTATTTATAAAAACCCACAAAACCCTGAGAATATGCTTGTAAAAGAAACATTATTTATAAAGCTGCCAAAATATATATTTATGCAATCAGAATTAATTAAAGTGGAAGAGAATATTTCTCTCAAAGAATAAAAGTTTCTCCTTGAAATTTCTTCATCCTCTAAAAGTAACACTCATACTTTATCATTAAATAACTTGTAAAGCTTTTTTAAACTACTTTGCATCATAACATATTTCATAGCTTTTTCATTCTTGTAGTATTTAATCATGTAATTTATATAGTTCGTAGTTTGTAACATTTTAAGGTCAGGAAGAATCAATAATGTGATATCATATGAGCACTGAATAACCTCACATATTTGATCCAGTTGTTTCAGGCAGAATGCTACATTCATACAGGTGCCTGTTATGGCACAAAAAAAAAGTTTTAAAATTGTAACACGCGCAGTCAACCAGAAGTCAATTTTTAGCGCTTGAAAAGTCCTAACATACTGACAGCTAACTCAAAGGAGTGGAAAACCACAAAGTAACAGAAGCCAAGCAATATGCTTCAGTTGGCAAGAACAAAAAAGTTGAAAATACTGAAACAGTTGATTGAGAGAGAGAGAGGAGACCATCAGATCTGTAGCCTGGATTCCCACTGAGATTTAAAGGCAATTCACAGAATTAGGATGGGTAAGGGATCACGGGCATGGCAGGTACCTAAGGTAAATTCCTCTCTTTGTATAAGGAATATAAATTGGTATAAATCCTTCATTTCAATACGGCCTCCTAATGCCTGTACACCTCTAACCAATAAGCTGTGAAACTATTTTCAGTCCAGCTTTCACTTTGGCCCACAAGCAAATGTATATTCTGCTCAATGATGTTGCATAAGACAGACAACACATGCACACTGGAAAGAGCAACCCTGCACACACAGCTGAAACAAAGGCATTTCCAGCAAATCCAGTAAATTAAAGTAGCCCTAGTGCACATTAGTTTAGCTGTATTTTGACTAGGCCATGAGGGCAAACACTTTATTCTTCTAAGAATGAACTTTAATACTCACAAGAGGTACAACTTTATTTATATGTTTTAAGTATTGCATTACATGGGCTTGCCCTGCCTGCATTAACAGCCTGAAGTATCAAGACCTTCTAGACTTTTAAGGCATGTTATAATAATAGAAGAGACCCACCCTGCGATTTAATAACTCTCAGTCTAGATGTCAGAAGTAAAACAGTAACTCCGTGCTGTAGGCACTTTTCCTACTCTTTATCCTTGAAAAAGCCCTGGGTTTATTTGATGGCTAACATGACAATCATTGTTTGATTGTTCTGCAAGAAAAATACCATAAATAACATTTTACATTCAGTAAAACATAAGAATCACCTTATAAACATCATTTGAATCCTAAAAAAGTTTCCTATTTCTTGACATTACAGACAAAAAAATGACTGCATTGGGAATGCCCTTGAGAACACATAAAGAACTGGCAACTTCTGAAATGAAGTGTGAAATATTTTGAGAAAACAGATGTGTCTTTTTCTGATGACTGAATGATACTGGAATATCATCAAGCTGTAGGCTGGTAATTACCTTAGCACAGAATTATAATATTTTAATAGATACATAAACAGGTGAGTTGAAGAGCAAAACACACATGCTGAGCAACAGTCTGCCTCCACTATGCTACTTTGTCTTCACTTCTCCTGAAAAAAATACCTACATATGGTCCCTTTGATTCAGTGATTCCCAAGCCATGTCTCTTCCATGTGCCCATTTCATCCTCCTGCATGTTCACTTTGAGGCAGCTGTGCATGCTTCACTCATGCATTAAGATGCCCAGCTTCCAAATCATCCCTCCTCAAATAGTGACTTTGGTCTTGGAGTTTTTTCACCTGCTCAGATTTCCATTCATATTTCACAAACTCCTCTTGGTTCTATTTCCTCATCTAAATCAGATATTCTCTAACTATTTTTCAGTATATACAGTTCCACAGAAAGACAGTCCAGTGGAAAGTGCTCTGCCCTATTCACAGGAGCTGTTTTTCACTCTTCCTTTCCATTTGATTCATGCTGCAGTAACTGCAGAATTTGCAACCACCCAGAAATATTGTTCAGTGAGCCTTCAATGCATTTTTTATTTGTCTAGATTTAATTTAAAGACTGTAAACGGGGAGAAACATTAGATTATGGCCAATTGCAAGAGAACGAGCTAATGCTATCTTAGTAAATTAATGCCTCTTAAATTGAGCTGGTGTCATTGATTATACTCTAAATACTTGGCTTCATTTAAAACACTTTAGTGTTTCTCTGGGTCTATATGAGTAGTGATTCAGATTAAACTCTTCAACTTTGTATTGCATTGAACTAGGAGGGCAGGTATAGATGAATATTAGTGACAAGTTTTCTCTCCTAAAATATTTTCAACCTAAAATCATGCCCACACCTAACCTCTGCTAATCTACACTTTTCTGAACATCCCAAAAAATATCACATCAGATCTAGTCTGTTTACTTTAAAATTTGAGCAAAAGTATTTTTGTGCATAAAGACCAAATTCATATTTAAAATTATCCACCCCCTCAATACCAACATGCTTTAGTGACAGCCTGAAGAATTTTTTTTTCCCTTGAACTCAATAGAGAGAGCTTGGAATCTCTCCCCCAGGCACTAAACAAGCCTGTCTTCTTTGAAAACCCTAAAACCAGAGTCAACTTCCAAGTCAGCAGTTATTTTAATTATCTTCAAGTGTAGAACTGAATTAAAGCAACTGCTGTGCTGGGTGTCCCTGATGTGTGCTTCATCTGATTTTGAAGTGTTTGGCATCTCCAGACAACTTAAGGAGACTAAAATCTTTGCAAAAAACATAAATAAATAGATAAATAGAGAAAATGGTCTAAAAATAAAGCTATTTAAGAATGAAATTAGACCCTGCTACAGTTCTCAAGAACAAAAATGCATTAACGAGACTGAATACCTTACACAAGAAATTATGTACAGCCTGTTGTATTTTACAGCCACTTCTACAGTGGACAGGATGCTTTCTAGTATTCCAGATTGCTCAAAGCCTCATTCACACCTGGCCTTAAACACTTCCAGGAATGGGGCATCTAAAAGTTCTCTGGGCAACCCCTTCCTGTATCCCACCTGTCTCAAAGTGAAGGCCTTTTTCCTAATACCAGTCCAAGTCTACCCTCTCTCAGTTTGCAGCCAGGTTGTCTGAAGGCTGGATCCACATCTGAACCCAGCATTGCAGAGTTGCAGACAGGCTGTGTGCACAAGACACTCACTGCAGAACACCAGGATCGTGGACAGCTCTCTCTGGAAGGCGGGCATTGAAACATTTTGTGTCTCTAAAACTCCCAGTAGGACAAGGTCCTCCAACTCCCCTGAGCTCATGCTCCCTGCTGACACCAGCTCTTTTGATAACACCCCTTGACTTGTCCTTTACCCAGCTGAGAAGGAAAGGGCAGCATCTTTTGCAGATCTGGTTAGCACTAACACACAGTACAACCACAGCCTTTTGCTCCCTCCCTCTTGCCTCTGTCATCATTTTTTAAATAGCCTCTTCCAAGTGGGCCTCAGCCTTAGTGGATTAACCAAAGTTTATTGAAAGTGTCTAAAACTGCAAAGAGACTCCTGAAATTTTAATAAATGTTTATTCAGAAATTTTCAAATGTGAATCACTTATGTAAAGCCCTGCAGCCCGGAGACTCAATTCGGATTACTTACAATTACCTGAAATCTTTTTAACAGAATAAATCTTCCTCTTTTCAAGCTCTTTAAGATCAAAGAGTCAGCCTTCACCCTTTATGACTTGTCACTTTAAAACCCTGAAGTAATAATCAGAGGGCACGTTTTCTCAAGAGCTTTTATTATATCCAGATTCCATAAATGTGCTGCAATGGAAATAGGGATGGAAAGATGTTTGCTCCTTTTTTTTTTTTTTTTTTTTTTTTTTTTTTTTTTTTTTTTTTTTTTTTTTTTTTTTGTTTTTGTTTTTTTTTTTTTTTGGTTATATTTCATCAGGTGCCTTTAGCTCCTTTCTAAGGGTATCAGTCAAGTTTCCTAAAAATCATCTCTCCTCCTCTCTCCAGAGTTTCATTTTCACAAGTTCAAATGGATATTTCCTCTAAAGCTGTAAAACCAGCCTTAAAAACAGCATATTCCTTGGGTCATCTGAGTTACAGAAATTAAAAATGGAGACTATCCAAAATCAGAAGTCTGTTTAATTGATCTTTATATTTTACATGACCCTACAAAGCAGAGACCTCTCTTGTGCCTTTGGTGTAACACACCAATCTGTGCCATTGTGCACAAGGGCAGTAACCCTTTACAATCTTGATCCTCAGGACTCTTTCCCTCCTTCTTCCTCCTCCTCCCCATAAGCATTTGAATACTGTTTTGATTTTGTTTCTGCAAAACAACTCTTAGCTGAAAACAACCTCCTTTATGCAGCACATAGAGCTGGCAGCACCTAATGCTAGGTTTGAATTTACTGCTCTCTTTTGAAGTAGAGAAAAATATCTATTGCCTGCTCTAGCAAGCTGGGGACATTAAGACAGCATGAGCCCTCATGTCAGACTTCATAAAACCCATTCACAATCGAGCCTGGATTTGGGCAGTAGCTGTTGTGTCCACTGAAATTCCGTTTGTGCAGTCAGATTTGATACAGCAGAAAGGGTCAGATGACAACAGTCACTGAGACAGAGAAGCAGGAGTTGGCAGTTCCTGCCAGAAGCCACACTTCTAGTGCAAGAATCATAGCAATAAAACAAAAGAAATCTCCCATATTTTGGTACTGTCATTCTCTCTGTAGGGTAAAAAATCAGCTTTGAGCTGGATAACTTATAAGGACAACATGAGTTGCAATAGTATTCACTGAGGGTGAATAGTTAATTAGATCAGAATTAAAGGCAAAACAATCATCATCTTATTAGCTTCTGCTTTTGTTTATGTCTTTTTTAAAACTAGATATTGCTGTTCATGGGTGAAAATGTTGGTCTAAAATTAATCAGCTCCCCCAAGTTGTGAACACTGTAAAACAACTAAAATGTAGATTGTCTTGTTACACTGCTCATCTTTATACCATTTTAGAATACTTAGATAGATTCCATCTCCAGGAGGAGAAATATACCTTGTTAGATAATGGTGATAATCATCACACCAGTGCTCCTTTATGGCTGCATCTGTAAGCACCTAGCATTTAAGGAGCACTAATTAAGGCCAAATATTCTGTCAGCTTTTATTTTCCCCACTTGCATATGTGCACTACAACACAACCACTAAATTTGTGACATACAGTATACTAACTGCAAAACAAAATCAATGCCAACTATATTTCCTCACATTTAACAATGTGGGGCAATAATGTAAGACTCTTTTAGCCAAGTCTCAGAGCATTTCTGGAATTTAATCACCTGAAACCCAGCAGAAAAACTACTAACGGAGAGCCTGGGGTATTTTTCACTGAGGGTCCTGAGGGTTTCATTCTCCATCTGTTCTGCAAGTCTCTGTGTCCTCCTCTCCTCCTGCTGCCAGGCACTCCTTCTGCCTTAGGCCAGTCACAGGATTATGAGAATGAACGTCAACTTCTCCTCTGCTTACTCTGCTAGGTAAAAATCTGTTACCTTCAGAAACTTGCCTGCTGGGTGAAACCACTCATTAGTCAGAGATAGGACAGCAGTGGCCCCAAGCCAGCAGGCCAGAAGACACAGGGAAAGCTGCTACCTGGGAGCACCAGAGCCAGAAATGAACCAAGAGAGGTGTTGGTGCTAAGTATGTCACCCTAGGGTTGGTGGCAGAGGCCTGGGCTTTGATGGCATGCAGGTTGCCATGTTGTCCCTGCTTGGCCCAAATAGTTTCCAGGTGGATGTGAATAGTGGTAAAGAAACAACTGTGATGTTTCTAAGCAGCAGTATTTTGCCAAAGGACTGTTACCTTTTTATGTGTATGCTGAAACTGAGACTCATAACAGCTAGGAAACCAAATCTTTATTTAGGCAACCCAAGCACCGGCCTGATTTTCTACAGCTTCTACTCTCCTGGAGGGAACAGGAACTCTGGGCGCTCAGTAGGATTGAAAAACTACCCATTAACTTCTAAATCTACAGCCATTTCACAGCTGTATGTCTGTTTCACACCACACTGCTCAGTTTCCATCGGCAGCAGAGAAGAGCCTCTCACACATAAAAAAAGGCAGACGGCTGCTCAGTGTGCTGATCTCTGGTGTCCTGCTTTGCAAAATGCAACCCATATGGCTTGGTCAAAGTTGCTCTCAGATTGCCTGCTGCATCTCCTCCCACTCCTGGACCTCACCCTCCCACCCTCCACCCTCCTTGCCCTTCCCTAATACCATTGTTGCAGGTAAGACAAAAAAGAAGAGAGCATTTTCTTCATTTACATGTAGAGTATAGAGTAAAACATAATTAAATCGCATTCTACAGATGCACTATAATAAAAAAGAGAAATAGTAAAAGCAATTATAGGCTGGCATACTTACTGCTTCACATTTAAATAATAATGTGAACTATTAAGTAAACTAGGGCATAATCAGCTGAGGTTCATTAACTTATCTCACTGTAGAAATAGTACTACAATTCAATACAATTAGGAACATGCTAGCAGGAAACAGTATATTTTGGGCACCACGCTGGGTCCAGTCTCAGAGATGCTGAATTATTTCACTTCCTGATGACAGCTCAGAGCATGCCTGCTCCCTCCCCATCAGGAGGCACCCAGCACCACTCTGAATCCATGCCCTCTCAAAGAAATGGGTCTTGTGAACGTCAGTTCACTCCAGTGCTGTTGATAGCCATGGAATACTAAAAAACCTGCCAAGAACAGGCTAAGAATAAGCCACATTCATGTGATGCTTTTTTGGGGCTCACCTAAAAACAGAGGCCAGACAATGTTAAAAGAATAAAAGCAGATGAAGGGCCTTCAGGCACATTAAGGGCAGATGAAGCCTCCTCAAGGGACTACACCCAAGATGGATGATGGTCATGAGTTTTTCAGAGAAATATAAGTTTGGTCCATTTACATATCAGGGGTTAATTCTCTAATTACAGCTTCAGGTAATGAAGTCATATGCCCCCAATTCGCTCCCCTCAATTCACTTTTGTTTATATTTTTTGGAGCCTGAGGTATTAGGGTGTCCTTGAAGTTCAGGTTTAGAGGGATTGATTTGTCTGACCCAAATGTGAAGAGAGTAACTAACACTTTATATATGGAGTTTAGAATTATACATTAATGTAGTACAGGATTTAAAACCTGTAAAAACTAAAATCCTAAAGCATCATATGGGCTATTCTCATCTGGGCTAGCATTACCTCTCCACATTTAATGAGAGCAGCAATGAAGACATGTATGAAGGAGATATGTATAACATTAGCCTGCATACAGCAAGGGGTCTGGCCTAAGGAGACCAAAAATTACTTCAGGTAGAAAATCTCCAGGACACTTCTGGCTTCTAAAAGCCCTGGGAGACACTGATTCTGGATAGTTTAAAGTCATGCAGTAGAAATGAGAATAAGGCAAACATCTGACTGTGGCAAATTTTGCCTGTTACAACCCATGGTAGATTCTGTCTCACCTCCAAATGACCTTTTGAATCCCTGCAGAATAGGGAGTAAAGGCGCAGAGCCTTTGAAAGGGTATCAAAAAAATCTCATTACATTGCAAATCAGCCTCTTCACCAGAGGCCATGTGGTCTCCCTGGCTGTGTCTGTAGTAGGAAAGCAGGCTAGGGCTTGACCACCGACCCTGAGAGCAAGCAGCATGCACAGCTGATGTCCATCCAGGCTGAGGGGGTTTTGTTTGAAAAAGGACAGGTTTGGATAAACTGTCTGTCTGGTAAAGTTCCTGCTTGTCCAAACATGATCTGATACACTGGTAGTGGGCACAGGCAAAACTGCACCACAAATGCTCAGGCATTATTTTCATAAATAATATGAAAAATCAAACATCACTGTTTGACTCAAAGATTCACCCATGTATTTTTCTTTGGCTTCCTACGAGTTAGCCGAGGCAGGATTTTGATGAAAGGGATTTGGCTCGAGTTAGCAGAGGATGCTGATAGATTGTAGTGAGCATCTGGAGGATAGTTTGTGATAAATGTCTGAAGAATTTCCGTAATCTTTCTTGAAGTGCTCCTTACTATTGAAACACTTTTGAATCTCGTTTCCTCAAAATAATTCCTGTAAGTAAGTTTGTTCAGTAGAAACTATTTTTCCTCTTCCATCTGTGTTTATCAAGGAGATACAACACTGGACCAGATGGAGATGCTGGAGGTCTCCCTGAGACCACCAGATGGAGAGTGGTCAAAAACTTATGCAAAAGGACATTATTCTTTTTGGACAGCATTTTTAATCACAATTTCTATATAGCAGCATATGGCACAAGAGAGTAAAACACACAGCTGCTGAGGGAAAAAATACTCTGTCATTACAAGCTAGGTTCCATAAATATTACCTATTAAATGAATTTATAATATACTCTTCAGGTCTCAGCCCTTATGAATCCCTAAAATGCATTCAGTTGTATATTTCTCCAGGTTACATGAAGTGATTGAGTTACAGCTGCCAATGTCTTCAAGAAAAGGGACTTGGAAAGAGATGCTCCACAACATCTTTGCAGCAGCTGTCATGCAGAAAACTTAGCTTAGGAAGGGGTTGGTTTTAAATCTGGTACCTGTGAACCCAGTCAGGCAGAAAGTATGTTACAAAAAGCTCAGATGAGCAATTCACCAAAAAGTCCTAAGCAAGGATTTGTTCCATAAAAACCTGGGTCAAACAACAGGTCGAGCTGTTGCTAGCACCAAAGGAGCTCATGTTTAAATTAAATCCCTCTCTGTGTGTGACATTAGGGATCAGAAAATGAAGCTTAATTGTCTGAATACATTTACTCCAAATTTCTCACTCAGATGCCTGTACCAGGGAGCTAATCATCTGGAACTTGAACTCCATGGAAAATTCCACAGATCTCCTATGCAATTTTCTTCCAGACTGGGGAAACAAACAATCCAAGGAAATGAAAAAAAAGGAAAGTATAAATCTATAACACTCTGCAAAAGGTGATTTGAAAATAGAAGATGTAATTTTTGGCTTACTGGAATGCATAGTTGTAACAAAATCTTTTATGTTGTTGTTTTATTTTCAGCTTGTGGAGTTTCCCAATTAAATTAACCATAATAAAGATTAAGATAAAGAAAAATCCCCAACTTTCTAAACTGAAATGCTTTTGAAAAAGAATAGCAAGTAAACTCTACCAATGCAAAGTTGTCCTCATACTCTTGAGGTGACATAGCACTTCCCAGCAGAAAAATGTTCCTTTGGAAGAATACAAGGCATCTCCACAGAATGTCTGTGACAGAGTTTGTTTCTATGATTATAGTGTTTGAGAGGAACTTTCTGCAGTATATATTCTCTAGACATACACCATAGCTCTGTGGGTAAACAAAGGAAATCTTAGGTCAAACTGAAAAAAATATCTAAGTACATTTCAGGAAACAGAAAATAAGCAGTCCCTCTGGTTTGCATTCTCAAGGTTTTTCTCCAATGTTGCTTCCGTGATGTCTTGCAAATGGATTTACCAGGACTCCACAGGCCCCAGGTGATTAAACTACTGAAAGCAGGGAAGAATATTCCATTGCACATGTGTGAAGTCCATTCTTTAATCATATGAAACTTCATAGCTTCAGAAATTCATTATAGGCAATTGCAAACAGCAAAGACCAACTGCTCCTTTTTTTTTTTTAACTGCAGTTTACCATATCTAGATCAAATCAGATCATATTCATTTTTACTTCCTTTACTTTCTTTGTTAGACTTGCAAAACATTTCAGCTCCCATTAATCACTTTCTACACCCCAAGAAATACGGTAAATTACTGACTTACCTGCACACACAAGTATCTGCCTACTTTTCTACCCTGATGATACAGCTCTGCACATAGTGCAAATTAGCAAAACCAATTTGGTATTCATTATGATGTTAATGAATACTTCTTTTATAAAATGCTTTGAGATCTAATGACACAAAGCACTATATCAGAGTTGGAACTAACATTTACTATGTATTTATGATTATTATACCTCTTACAAATATAATTGATTTTCCATGTTATTAAAATTCTCTGTACACTCGTAAAAATTCCCACTCAAACATCTCAAAATCAGATGCATTGTTTCTGTTTTTTGAACATCCTAATTAATCTGTTACATTGTTGTGATTAAAGCCTTTCAGAATTCTGGTTCTCGTGATATAATCACCATCATTTTTATTCATTAGTAGTTGATGGTAGTGACCACAAAGTACTCAGCAATTTCCAGACATTCAGAAGGGAGAATAACTGCCCTAAGGAGCTGAGAGTCCAAAAAAAAGGAGCTCATTAAAACAGTATTTAATTTTTTGGACATACTGAAAATCTCTATTAGATCCATTCATCTTTTGATTTAAAGGTTTTGCTCTGCAGAAGATGCAATATGGGGCTTAGTCAAGACATGAGCCTGTGAAACAAGAGTGAGTGTATGCACATGTGCTGAGAAATGTACTGCAGCCTCTCATACTTAAAATCCCAGTTTTCTGTCTGGCTAAGGTGGAGTACACACAGTCTCAGGAAGAAGGTGCTGTTCTTTTGTCACAGGGAGCATTTGCCTGGTCCCCAAGGGCACTTTTCAAAGCTATGGGTGCTAAAACTGTGGCTTTATTTGAAAGAGTACAAAAATAATCACATCCTGTAACTCTGGGTCAGATGCCTGACCTACCAAAGCATTTTTTCTGGCTTTATGTGGGTATAATGAAATCCCTGCATAAAACACTCCTTAAATATCAGCTGCCCACACCTGACCTTCTGTCTCTGGAGACTATATCCCCTCAGCCACAAACTTTGGGGATCATCAAGAGCTAGAAAGGTGTGTGTGCGTGTGGGTGGGTGGGATTTTATGATTCAGAAATAGCTGAAGAGATTTTCCTGTAGCTTTACAAATTTATCAGTTTAGTACTCCTACAAAAGATCTCAAACAGCATTTTCCTCAGTGTAAGCATGAAACAATGAAGTGCGTAACTGAGCTTGCATTAGATGTGGAAATTGTACCTGGCAAGCAGTTTATAGCAGAAATGCAAACCAAGGGACAAAACATGGCTTTCAGGGTTTCATTTAACATTTTCTGTTATTTGATTAACATAGTCTCTATTAGCCTAGCAGCAGCTGGGATTTGATTCTGTTTATGCAGCAGCTCAGAAAACAAATGGTACTTTTGAGCAAGCTTGTGTCCCCCAAAGCAGTTTTGTGATGTAGTAATAGCAATGTGTCAAGTCCTTCCTTTCACTCTTCTTTCTGTGTCTTTGCTGTTCCTAAAATAAATTTGCAGCCTGGAAAATGTGGTTTATCTGAGACAAACAGATTGAAGAGCTTTGGGGTTTTTTTATTGTTATTTTTCAGTTTATATCAAACAGCAGCACAAGGTCCAAATCTTAATACTCTTTTTTTATAATTTTAAATCTTTCCTTGGTTTTCTGACCTTCTGCTATCCCCCTGCCCTGTTCTTCCTTAACCCCGATTTTAATGCACCTGTTTTGAGCAACATCACCTAATTTCCTAAAACTATATGCAATACCAATCTGCAGTAAGTCAAAAGGATATTTTGGTAACAGTTACTTATTTAAGACTGGAACTACAAAACATGCATTCCCCTATCTGCTATGTCCACACAATTTGATGTATTTAATTCTCAGTAAGTTTATTTTTTTGGATAATTTAGATAATACCTCTAGACGTGTTTTAATCAGGTTCTGAAGCTAGTCTATATTCATCTTAATGAGACTTAGAGTGCAAGACTATCAGTAAACAAAGAAGCAAATGAAATAAATCCCATTAATTAGGGTGAAACAGTAACAGAGCAGTTCTGGTTTTACAGATGGGCAAGATGTCTGATTGAATTTCCCAGGCTATGCAGATTGGCTGCAGATGGTGTGGAAAGTGGTCCAGAACTCAGAATTCATATAATCAAAAACATGCTTAGATCCAAACAAGAATGTTTTCCCATGTGATGCTGTATAGCTTGCAACCTTATCACAAGCATTTGGTAACTTTTCAAATCAAATCATAACATAAACCTCACACAACACAGCACTCAGTAAGGGCTCTCATTAATGAGCCCATTATATCTAATAATTCAATAACAGCAGAGCACCTGGAGGCAAGTTAATTTGGCCCCAAGTTATAATTTCCTATTGAAAATGCTGACTGATAAATGCATGGGCCAACTGGAGATCTGAAGGGGAGAGCTAGTAGGCAATATTCAGTATTCACTGAGTAGGCAATATATGAGCAGCACCTGTTATCATTAAGAAAATAACACTGGAAGAACTTCCTGCCTGTGAAAATGTCTTGAAAAACTCAGCACTGTCTTATTACATAGCAATATATAATATCTTCAAGATCAGAATCTGAAATTTGGGATATATAGACTGTATTAATGACTTTTAGTCTGTATTAATGACTTTTCTTTAAATAACGACACTTCAGAGAACAATAATCTTTTGCAATGGGAACTGTGTAAATGTGGTGACATCTTACTCCCTGGAGGGACACTGAGACTCTTCTGCTGCCTTCAGAAACCAGCAAATACATGATTTCTGCCTTCAATTCTGTTCAGCTAGCAAGCTCATACCCCTTTTTTACAAGAACATAGCTTCTGTTTTAATTTGAACATAATAAACCCTATTTGAACAGCTATTACAGCCCCTTGCTTCTATTCTGATATTGTAAAAAGCCAAAAATATGTGCAACAGCTACCTATCTCTTGTCCAGACATAAAAGCTTCTTGCTTCACTATCCTCCTCAGGAAGAATAATCAAGTCTGCTGAATGCCTGGAGGCAAGTACTGCATGGGAAATAGTCCTTTTGTGCTTTTCCTTATACTTGCAGCTAGAACTGACCTCAGCTTAGCTCACACTAAGACAGCAGATACATTTCTCAATGAATTTGACTCACCTAGAGCAGCCTTCACCTCTGCACCAAATCACCTTAATCTAATGAAAGAAAGATTAGGATTGACTGAGAACCAGACTCAGTGGCTTTGCAAGAGGTGCCTCCAATATTTTAGCCATGCATTTGGGCCTTTTTAATCCTCCCTCAATTCCCTTCTGGCAATGGGAGCTTCAGTCTTCAAATTCTGTAATCTTTGAGATAAATATCAGTAAGAAAAATTAGCACATTGAGTTATGTAAGACATTAGATCATAAGAAAACACACAGCTAGACTTGGTAATTAATTGGTATAATGACAGGTGTTAATTTTTTCAGGAACAATTTAGAAAGTTACTCAAGTTCAAGAATTTGCCCTTGAGTCTCTTGTAATAGACTGGTACTCTTTGAAGGTAGCAAGACATCCAGAAGTAGAGCAAGAAGGGGAGTAAAATGAATCTCATATATTAATTTGTACACTCAATTTCAGAGAAGAATCACATTTTATGTAAAGGCAGAGAGCCTTTTCAGAGAGTTTCACAAAGAATGAGATATCAGTGGAAGCTTAATTTTTATATTCCTCTAAAAAAGTTTTAATTAACAGGGATGATGAAAGTGAAGTTGAAAAATAAAACCAACCAAAGTCACTCTGTAAAGAGAAATGCCATAAAATAAATCCACATCACCTGGCACTTTAAAATAGAATTTGACAAATGATGGTCTGAAATACAACTGACAGAAATTCTACACTGACACCTCCAGAGTTTATAGGACTCACCAGATCTTGCAGCTGGGAGAAAAAATATAGAAAGGAGAGATGAAGATGGAAAAGGAAATGGAAAAGGAAACAGAAAAGGAATGGGAAAGGAAACAGGAAAGGAAAAACAAACTCCTAATTGTAAGAAAAATTCACAAGTGAGGAATACCTTGTGAAAGTATCTCATGGGGAGTGGGAAAAACCTATTTCAGATGGAGCTGTCAGCTGCCAGCCACAAGTGGAAGAGCTCTGTCAAATTCCACATCCAGCAGAAACTGAGTTTCTGGCAGAAGCAGAATTTGACAATTTTCCCTCCAGCTGGGCTTCAGGGCTAGGGCACTTAGGGAGTCTATGCAGCAGCTCAGCTTTATTTTCTCTCCTTTTTTTGGCAGATTCAGTTAAATTTTGCTTTCTTCCTATAAGCAGAAGTGAATATGACGAATCTTCCCAGTCAAAAACTAGAGAGACATAATTTTGCTTTTTTTGAATCACAATTAACACTTGCAGCAGAACTGAAATTTAAATTTTGAACAGCTTCAGGATTCCCTGGTGTTGGGGAATTAGAGGAGTCTGGGAATTACTTCTATAAACTATGTATAAATCTCTGGACAAGAGGCAACATCTGTGGCATGATATAGTGCTCAAAAGTAATGAAGAATAAAGAAACAGCTGTCACTGCATCAGATGATCAAGAAACAGTTAAAAGAGGGGAGAAAATGGAAACATGTTTTTTGCACTAGAAGAATTAAATTGTGAAACTCATTAACAGAATTCAGAAAAGTCAATGGATTCAAGACCAGATTCCTCACAGCCATGGGGAAGAGTTCCCATGTAAGAGAATGGACCACATGAAAGCTCCTAGCTCAGGAAGTCCTTAAAACAGGAAAAGACAGAATCCAGGAAAGGTTATGGAACATCTGTCTTATTTCTTATGCTCTGTCTTTAAGCATTTGAACACTGGCTAATATCAGAAAGAAGGACAGTGGGAAAATGCTGTGGCAGCTCGGAGGCATTGGCCATTGAAAGCTGCTTTATGCAGTCACAGTGGAAAGAGGTGCAAAGCCCAAAACCTTAACTGATGTTTCACTGAGCCTTAGCTTCAGCTTGTTATGGAGAGTTTACAAATGTGAATCATCATATAGAATGAGAAAACATGGCCAGACAACAAGCTTACCTGCTAGGTCAATTTTACCAATGTCCCTGCTCAAATATCATTAATTTTCACACTTCTAATTAAAAATTACAAAGACTGAAAAGTTTTATGAAATAAAAAAGTCTTTCTCATCTCACACTCTTTCCCCTTTTGCCTTTATTGTAATTTCTTCTAAGATTTGAAGATGTCTTCATATGTTTAACATAAATTGGTTTTGAAAATATTTCATTTGAATCTGGTTAGGATCAGGTGGTTTTCAGTTTACTCTCCTTCTCTTCTTAAGACCAATAAAGAGAAAAATAAATATTCAATAAATCCATTTCCTTAGAAAAGAGATTTCAAACTAAAGAATAGTAGATTGAACAGTACCTCAGAATAATGAAAATTGGTTACCTATTTTTGTATCAGTTAAAAAAACTTTGTTTTTTTTTTTTTAAACTTTGGCTCACTTGATTCCACTCTTCTTAATTTCTTCATTTATAAAATGGCACAACAGTTTCCTGAAATACTGTAAAATTCAGTGTTTGCAATGTTCCAAAGTCCATACATGAGCAATGTAAAAAGAAATAAAGCCCATAAAGTGCTTCTATTCTCCAGGACAGTGAGACAATTATTAAAAAGTTTGAATAAGACTACTTACCATGAAAAAATTTTGTGGCAATTATAAAAATATCTGGATGGGGTTGCTTACCTTGAATATTCTTTATCTTTAATGTTTACAAAATTTTTTGTCACTGGAACAATTTTTTTGTAGTAAAACTATGGTTAACTGCACAGTGAACACTTTCAAACTCTTTTCCACTACATAATAGCATTTCATGAGGGTGATCCATGCTTTAATTGTCCTTAAAATTGAGATTTTGGACAAAGATATGTGCATGAGAACAAGCAGAATTTTGAAGGCTATGACACAATTCAGTTTTATTGCATGTTTTGAAAGGAGGCCCTGGAGATGAATGCCAAGTGGGGAGTCAAACTCATACCTGAAAATGTGCCATATTCAAAGCAGCTGATAATACATGCTATGATGGTCACTGCTTGTATGCACCTCCTAGCAAAGATCTGTGTGCTCACACAGGAGAAGGAATGTTTATATTGGGTTTTACAATAAACACATGCAAAGTCCTCAGCCTTTTAGACCTATAAACTTTAACAAAAGTCTCTGGTTCTTAATAGCATCATGCTATAGATGGTCTAAATGACAGACTCATCTCATGGCTTCTACACCCAGAAGATCACAACCTTCAGGTGGCTTGACAATGCCATTGCCAGAGTTCAAATAGAAAAGTCAATAAAATGAGATGTGAAACCTAGCACTGTACATGCTGCTAGAAGATCACATATAGGTAGACACAAATATTAAGCCTCCATATAAAATGATAACATTCCAGCACGCAGGGATCAAATTACAAAAAAAATTAGGAAATTTAAAAAAAAAATTCACATACCTGGGAGTTACCCTTGAAATCTACCAAGTTCAACAGCAGACTTTGACTTAGTTCTTCCATTGCAAAAATACTTCTGTCCAAGGTGTGCCCATGTGCCAGTAAGTGTCACGTTTTACATGCCTGAAGTTCGTGCTCCTTCAAGTATTGGAATGCATTTAACTTATGGCAGCACCTTTCCCTGGTATCTGCACAAAAGAGCAGATTCATTTAACCTAGCTGAGCACATCTAAGTGAAATGCATAAATTAACAGTATAGTCATTTTAAGGAGAAGCTCACTTCACCTGCCTTTACTCGTCTGAAAGCTTGACACCTAATCATGATCTTTCGAATTGGGGGAGGTACACATCTCTAGGAGATTCATCCCATTGTAGACCAGCATCTAAAATAGATAAACAAGGTCACTCCTGGCCACATCTCTCCCTTCAACACAGAGGGAATTTATTATTCTCATCAAGACTTAGATAACTTGGATAGCCAATATGAATCAGATGAAATAACTTCTACCATCTTTTGTAGTTAAGGAACAAAGGCACCACCTATGGATCAAACAGTCACCCACTGAATCCCTCTGGGACATGGTATTCTTTGTTCAGTGACATTTAAAATAGATTAACTTCTGTTGGGAAACTGCCCTTTACTATTTTTTTCCACTTCAATTAAAAATATAGATTGACATGATTTTTGTTTCAGGATTTAAAAAAATCTCAACTAAAACCTCATTTTCGCCCCCACCTTTATGATCATTCATTTAAAAAAACCCACTAAACTTGTGTCCTCTAATCAGAATATTTTAATGTTTCTTTGAGATTTGGAAAATCTGAAAAATATTCTTTCAGTCATTTCTAGTCCAATAATCTGTGATTTAAAAATCCATCTAAAGTAAGACATATTCTATTCTAGTAGTTAAAGAACTGCAGCTGCTTTTATAGGAGCATGGTTAACGCTCTGTCTATGGTGTTTTGGCCAAATTCCAAGCCAAGTAATTGCATTTACATACTTAAATTCACTGTGGTTGTTTCATCTGGATACTGCAATATTATGTAAGCTCGTTTAGCTAATTTAGCACCCACATGAACAGCATAGGTTCAAAAGTTCAACTTAAACTTTATTAGGTTTGCAGTCTGCTTAATAATACTTAGCACTTAATTAATCTGCACAACACCCTTGTGAGCTACTTAAGTTAGTATTGCCAGGAGAATCTGTGAAAAAGGAACAAAAAGACAGGAAGAAAAATGTCCATCCTATAATGCCATCTCTCATTCTCAAATAGGTGTTCAGGTGCCTATGGTACTTATTTTTAGTTCAATGGTATTTAGTCTTGAAAAGACATTAAATCAAAGAAAAGCACACAAAAGGTAAAGAGACAATCTACACCATTTTTGGTGTAGCTATGCATGTGTCCAAAAAAACTGAAAAAACTGGACACATTCTCATTTTCTCTTTAACATATGGAAGCACTGGATACATTCACTGAACAGGGGAATCTGTGATGGGAAAAAAAATTCCAATAATAACAAGAAGGTAATATTACTATAATGTGAGTACCTGATTGATGTACTTGTCATACTACTGATGCCTGGCTTCACACAGGGCAACCTGCAGAACAACCAAAGACCAAATGTCTTTAATAAAACCCCACTGTGTCCCATCCTCTGATAGATGAGAAATCCTCTGTGCTCAAATTCCTGTGTCAGCACCACGTCAGTAAACAGGCTGGTGTATTAGTAGGCATGTCCAAATGCAAAAGGAGGCAGTGCAGTCACAGGTTATCTGAGAAGCTGCTGTGTGAAAATGAAACAGGTGGAGGAGGGCTTATAGGTACTTCTGAGTTTGCTTTACCCTTCTGCCTAAACCCTTCATTGCTTAGAGAATATTCAAAATGCCTAGAAGTTGTTACTCTCTGTGACTCCTGTCTTGTGGGAATTCTTCTCTGAGTTGTTTCTTGAGATTCTACTGTTTGATCCAGCTCCACTCATCAAGACTGACTCCAAGTCCTGAAGTCCTGTTTTCCATCTTACTGTACCATCTTTTCTGTCACTGGTAGGGACAAACCCTTTCTTTGCTGCAGGGAGCTCTGTAAGAGAAAAACATAGAAGTCTAAATCTAGGCTGTAAAGAGACTTGAGGAACTGTGGATATGCATAATATATAAACAAGGTTGAAACAGCAGAAAAGACAAACATTTCCTTTTCTTTTGAAGATTAGGATTGCAATTCAACTCAACGATAGACTACACTCTGTATGGACTTACAATGAGGTTTACATATGGTCCCTATCACAGCTGAAATCTCTCACACTGTCAATAACTTTTTGTTCACAGAATGCTTAATAAAAGAAATTAATGTGTTTTCATAGATGGTGGAATGGTGCACACACACAAAAAAAGGAAAATTACTTGCCAAGGAAAACATACAGGATAAATGTAAGGTGTGTGTAAGAAAATCTCTACTCCCAAAGGAGGCCTCTAGTTACTATACATCTTTCTGTTCCACTGGACTCTTGATTTTCAATAATTCTTACAGCATGACTGTTACAACATCATTGCATCATTCATGGCACAACATAAGAAATCCAGGACACAATCCTGCTAGAAATTCATGCAGGTAGGACTGTAGGCTTGAGGTACTCTCTAACTTCAGGTGGGTCTCCACAGATGTGAGAGACAAACCTTTGCTGAAGGTGAGCAGTAGACATAAACATCTGCACGGCAAAGGAGTTATGAAGTGTCAGGTATGTTTCAAATAGGAAACCAACAAACCTGACATGGTTTTTGGTTACATCTTGGTTTTACTGGTTCACTTTGCCTGCTCCATCACTCTTCTTCTTCACTGCTCTAGGGAAATTAATTTCTTCCTTTTCTAAATTATTCAGTATGGGACAATCATGTCAGGAACATGAGGATGGTAACAAAAGCTATTTCCTCAAGCATATATAGACATTGTAAGTCAGTATGTCTGAGGGAAACTCATGTGATCCATCGTTTTCTTGAGACCAGACAGTACAAATTAATTTATATATCTATATATAAAATAACATCAAACTATTATGTTAATGTAGAGAATGAACAGCAAGGACAAACAGAATTGCCAAGCCTTTTCCTACCTGAAAATATATGTTGTTATGACAAATTGCTTCAATCTTTCTTTCATGCACTTAGTCAGTTTTGTAAACCCATCTTGACTTAGCATTAATTTCTTCATTGAAGCCTTAAAGAGAGGTAGGGTTATACCTTTTGACCCCAAGAAATTCAGCCCAGCAGCAAGCTTTCCTGACAGAAGTGGAGTTCTCATCTTTATAGTGCTTCAACCACATGCTAGGAAGGAAGGTCTTTTTCATGCCAGTGGCACTTGAAACTGAAATGAATTCCAAAACACTGTAATTAAGATACCAGGAAAAGTGTATTGAAAGAGGCTTTATAGCTATTCAGTATACCTGAAGGCATGATAAATCTTCCATCTCTGGGTGAAAATGCATCCCATTATTCACTCAAATCCACAGCAACAAGCTACAGATGCAGTGTAGTTCAGGGGAAGTTCCTGCATTTTGAGGAAGATATCACTGAGATCATCCAGTGTCAGAAGAGCTTAAGTCTTTTAACATAGTGCTTCTGAAAAGCCCCCATTTTTCTAGATGGAATCAATTTTTTCCAGCCAGGCTGATTACTTCAGGCTCCCTGAAAATTCTGCTAGAGGAGAAAGAAGAGAGAAAAAAGATATATATTTCCAGGTTGAGGACTGCTATTTAATTTTCCGTCTTAAAAGTCTGTCTTACCTGCCAAGCCTGGTTAAACACCAAACCTCTCTGTCAGAAGCAGATAGACAAAGTTGAGTCAAAATGTGTCCATGAGAAAAACTGATGAAATCAAATAGTACTCTACTCAGGGACTTAAAAGTAACAGGGATAACAGGCACAAACAGAGATGACTCGTGAGAAGAAGAGAATCAGAATGAAGACTGTATTTTAAAGAGGAAACAGAGGGTGCGGATTCTTTAAACTAGAACTCAACAAGAAGAGTCAGAAGAACTGCCATGCACCATGGATGCTTACCACCGTCTCTTTCCTCCCGTCAGAAGGCTGCCTGTGCCTCATCATTTTTTGTGCTGCTGATTTCAGGACACCAGCTCTGCAACTAGGACAACTACCCTTGTCTTTGACTTTGCCATGTAATTATCTTTATTCTCCTTCCTCTTTTTTCAGAGCCATGTCCTGGTACTCTATACTTGGTCCTCCATAATAGCAGCAGGCTGTAGTTTAGTTTCTCTAGGTTGCCCTTGCTGCACTGTGTCTGTACCTCTCTAGAGAGAATTGTGTTCCATTGGTTACTACTGTTTCATCACCTAAAAATAGCTACTCTGTAGTCTATCAGTGATGCAGTGCACAGTTAGGAAATGGACACACTTTTCCTGAGAAGACTATAATGGACAAAAAAAAAAAAAAAAAAGTCATTGATTTTGCTGGACATGGCAAGTTACTACCAAAAATAACATTACATTTCCTCTCATAACTGCTGGTGGCCCATGAGCAACAAAATTTATCTTCAGCCTTTGATATAATAAACAGGATAGAAAAATTTTTCAGAACTGCCACAGAAATGCAATCAAGAAATTTACCCCATACCAGGAAACATGGATGCCTTTTCAGTTTTGTTGTGAAATTTGCACTTTGTACATTGCATTCCACCTATGGGCCTTCTCTCAGGCTTCACCTCATACTTCATTGCTTTTTGGCTTGTTTTGTTGTTTTGTTTTTGTTTTTGGTTTTTTTTATTTATTCCAAATGGTTTTATCTTTTGTCTGGATGATGTGGTTTATTTATCCTTCTTCCATATGGACACAGGGGATCTCCAGCAGATCAAACAGACCCCACCACCCACCAGGGCTGACCACTGGAACCAGGCAGTGACTCCACCTTTGTTCTGTAACCCAGAATGTCCTTATGACATTCCCTGATCCTCCAGATAAAGCTTCTTCTGAAGTTTCCTCTCTCCTCTCAGGTCTTTCTTTCTGAGGGAAGGAGAACTCAGGGGAAGGAGTGATGAGCAATTCCCATCTTCACATGCAGCTAGGACATCACCAAACTGTACACACAAGAGAAGACTGCAGAGTTATCTCCCATAATAAATGTACAGCTGCATGGTGCCTCTACTATTCCCAGCTTAGAAAATCCTACACTCTTCCCCCACTGATCTCTCTCTAAACACACACACTGTCTCATTGACCTTTCTGACATTTTAAGGCTGCAAATTCTCTCATTATTGCCTATTTAGTTTTCTCAGACTGCTGTTCACAACCTGATCTCTGCTCTCAGGTGAATGTCCAGCTGGAAAAAATAAGCTTCCTCTTCAGGTCCATCCTGGTTTTAATCTGTTGCTGTCGCAATAAATCCCCTCTGGAGGTTTTCTTACTTCCTATTGTTTTCCCTCTTCTGCTATAAACCTCACAAATATTAATCTCTTTTGGTCCTGATTTTCCCTTGCCTCCCATCTTTTATTTGTCTTAAATGCCTGCCAGGACTTTTCACACTTCATCATGTCTCCAGCAATACCGGCTCTGGGCCAATGCCAGAGACTGCAACTTGACAAAATATGTTGCAAGGTGGCTTTTCTTCCACACCGTCTGCAGCTGTCATCTTCTCTCAGGGTCTGATACTACAAATTAGGCAGAGCTGGCAGGAGACCATAAGTTTTTTACCTCCCAAAAGTTAGACTGGGAACAGAATTGCCAGGGAGTTTTCCTTTTAGCTCCTTGCACATGGGATAAGCGGCCTGGGAATCAAGGCCCTGCTTTATCCTGACATTCTCCGCTCCTTTTGTTTATTGTGCTGTGCCATAACAGATACTGTCATGATGCAGTGTCTAACTAACTTACAGGCATCACCTCATGCCATGCTAACCTGGACTGTGAAATCTGTTAAAGAGTGGAGAAAACTCAGAGGGAAAATATTAAAAGACCAGCAGCTTCATGGTGCAACAAGCACCAGAGTAAATGGGAGCTCCTGGGGGTTTTGGTTCATTGATCTACAAGGACCACCTCACCATGAGCAGGGAGATAGAATAGGTGTTTGCCTATCCTAGCAACTTCTCTGTCAAACAAATGCTGCAGGCTCTAGGTTTTGTAGATCTACTTTTCTTCTGACCAACAGATAGAAGAGATGTGCTCTGTATAGTTTGAGTTGGGAAATATCACAGCTTCTTCGCAATCTTCCTTAGTCTAGAAGTACTTAGGTGCATTTTGTCTAAACTGGATTAGTGAGAATTATAAAAACCTTTGTTACTGGGTTTTTGTGGGTTTGGGGGGGTTTGGTTGGTTGGTTGGTTGGGTTTTGGCGGTTTGTTTTGGTTTGGGTTCTTTTAAGGATGTAAATCAGGAAATATGTAAGGAAAGGCAAAACACTACTCAGCTAAATCCACATTTCAGAGATCTGTCTGGTCCAAACCTGAACAGGAAAAGTTTCCTGCATAAAAAGCTGTCACAGAACTTCCCACCAACATGCAGAAGGTGAGCTGCACTGTCTGCTAAAGACTTGCCAACTGGAGCCTCTCGGGTTGTTGGCTTACAGCCCTGTAGTTTGTGCTTTGATCTTTAGAAAAATACAGAGAATAGTGATAGTAAGACAATGTGTATAATTTAAACTGGTGATATAGTGGAGAGCTGGTAGCTCAGTGCAAGGAGGTAATGGAACAATGACAAAAAAAGAAGATACTTGTTCTGTGATGGTATCAAACATTTAAAAAACAAAAAAGTTTCAGCCTTTGAGGTTCCCATGGGATGAGTGCTGTCTGGCAGGGTTGATTTGGCAGTATTTGAAAAAGGGATGAGCAGTCACTGAGAGAAGATTCAAGTGGGTATTAAATGTAAAAAAAAGGCCTCTGGAGGCTCTGGAAACCCCCTTTGAGCTCATCCCATCAGTCTCAGCTTATCTTAAATCAGATCTCCCATTTGATCCATGCCTTCTCAGAATATTTTTATTTTTGTTGTTATTATACTGGTATTATGTTATGATTTTTCTGTTCTTTTTAAATTCTAGTTTCTTTAAGTTCAAGTCATAAATTCTGATGAAAAACCCTATAGGAAATTATAAGTGGTATAAATAAATTAATCTCTCTTGACTTCAGTGGGGTTTGGTTGACTTCTGGACAGATTACCTATATTTATACCCAGTGGAGATAGAAAGTCTTTCCTTGGACTGGTTCAGCAGCCTGACACAAAGGGAATCAGCAATCCTGGACTTGCTCAGTAGCTCTGACTCTGATCTTCTGTGTGACCTGCAAGTTACTTACGTTCCCTCAATTGCTAACTCCTTTCCCATACTTAAGGGTTTTAGGAAAGCCTTCCTGTTGGAGAGACTTTATTTTCCTGTGTAATCTTGTACTGCCTACAATAACAGCAGCCTCAGTCTCCCTACACACTGCTGTAATACAAATAAGCAATAATAATGCCTGGTTGCATTCAATGTTGACAAACTGAGACGCAAATTTCACCCAGGATGCTTTTCCAGCTAATGTATGCCTATATTTATTTGAAGAAAGCAAAGCATATCCTTGTGGGACCATTACTCACCTACAGCCAGCAGACATACCTGTCCCAGTGGAATGCCAGTTATGAAAACTAGAAAAATAATCCAAAAGGAGCATGCATTTAAGTTTCTTGTTTGAATGATTTAAACATTTTTGCTGGCATGAAAATCTCTTTTTAAAGAAGTCTCATGCTATTTGATAGTTTGAAAGAGAAAAAAAAAACCCTAAGACATAAACATAAATATTTGAAAATCTGCTACTGTCTTGTGTGTGTTTCTGAACACTTCTCATCTTAACATTTATCAGCTACATGGTTAGATCAAACAGTTCACAGAAACTGACATGAATACATCAGTGTGAAATCAGCTATTTGTTTTTTTCCATTTGCATAAATATGTTTCAGTTTTTACAAATACAAAGGACTCCAGCCAAATTAACCCACATACCTAATATTTCCAAACCAGAAGCATGTTGCTCTTTTTTTCCCAGAACCTCCCTCCAATGCATAAGGAATACATAATACCACTTTGCTCAAGATCAATGTAATCATAATTTTTTGATCTTATTTAGTACATTACATAATTTCTACACTGCCAGGGCTGCACTGCATATCTGTATTCAGCAAAGTTAAAGAATAAATGAAACTATTGCATCACATGTTCCTTTTAGTATATGGTATCTCCATAGCAGAAATATGCTACACATTGTTACTAATTTTCAGCTGTGTTTTTACTAGGTTAAATTGATATCTGCTAGAAATGTTTCCTCTAGTCTTTGGATCAGAACACTACTACTCCTTGTATAACCTCTGATTTTTCAGCTTTCTTCTGAAAATGGTAAAAATTAGATCCATACCGCTACCACTAGTGATTTATAGAGGAGCTAAGTGATCCTTCCATCCACCATTCCTATTCATTGGCTTTTTGCTTAGGAACTATGAACAGCATTGTCTTTTTGGCTCTAGTTTCACACAATAATCTCAAGTTGTTAGCTCACTGTGATGCTTCAAGCTCATCAGGATCTGTATTTACAAGAATGTGAAAAAAGAATGTAAAAATAATGTCAAGAATGGAGAGACTAGGAAGGACACAGATGCAGCAGTGTAAGGCTGGTCTTTCTTGTTGAGTCTGGACCCACACTGATGATTACCCAATAAAACACAGGTATTTTTAAAAGTTTTCACTCCTTTCTATTGAAAGTGTAAAGGGAAGAGTGTAAAACAGATGTTTTCAGAAGTTGATTCATTCTGTTATGAGAAAGGTTTGTAAAAGAGATAAATATCTTTCCCTTGTTTTGATAGAGAGCTACTACATATTCAGATACTTAAATTTTGGTTATATTATTCTGCATCAGGCTTGTGCCTTCACCTGCCTCTTCTCTGAAAATTCCGTAGACATAGCTTTCATGTTTTTGGCCCTGAATATTAATTTTGTACTTGGGTGAGTTAAAGAACAATTTATTTTAACAATCTCAGTTTACCAAGTATATGTCTGTAGGGCTATCTTGTTAACTGAAAAAATCTTCCTATATTTTTTATTACTTGCCAAAGTTAAAAGTATTGGTGTCATATTTATTCTTAGTTCATGGAATCATAGAATTATGGAAATGCTTGGCTTGGAAGAGACCTTAAGCATCATCTATTTCCTATCCCCCTGCCATGAGCAAGGACATCTCCCACCTTCCACATTGCTCCATCCACTCTAGCCCTGAAAACTTCCAGGGATGGGGCAGCCACTTCCATGAGCAACCTGTGCCAGTGCCTCACCACCCTCAAAGCAATTAATTTTTTCCTAATATCTAATCAAAACTTACTCTTTTTCAGTTTTAAGCTATTCTCCCTTGTCCTGTTCCTACATGAATTTGTAAAGAGTGTCTCAGCAGAGAATAAATTGTTTTAAAAAATTATATAGTTGAGCCTAATCCATAGGACTGCAGGAAAAAGTGAGGAATATTTCCACTTGATTAATTATATAATATTAATTATAAATTTGTACTACACTAGTTTCCCAGTTTCTAGTTTATCTGATGTTTTGCGATTTTTTTTCCTACACCATTATAATCTTACTCTTCATTGAAGCCGGGATAAGATTTGGCAGATCATTCTTTTAACAAGTCATTGTATTTGTATAATTAAAGGCAATTCAGATTTGACTTTTCAAGGGCCCTGTGAGGGGTTTAATACTGAATTTCTTTAATGTCTCTTGAAAATGCTGGACCATATTAAATTAGCATTTTAATCCTAGTCTCCCTGAAATGTGTTTGCAAGTCACAGGTGAAGACCTGTCATACAAGACGTATTTCCACACATAACATTTCCTCCTCCTCACACATACCATGTGACTACGTGTCAACAAACTTACAATTTGTCTGTGCAGAACCTTTCACACAGAGGTTAGAATATTTCTTAGAAATGCAGCACACATTTGTCTTCAGCAACATAATGGAAATGAAGCGAGAGACAGCTGAAGCTATCATTCCTTCACTCTGTTTTTCACCAAATACTAAACAAAGGATAAATTCTTGTACCAGGTGTTCATATTATGGTGTAAAGAGGCCAGAAAAGAGAGGAAAAGTTTCTCATCATCTTATAAATGCAAACTTCTCTGCAATAGTTGTACTCATGTGTTAATATTTTGGACTGATTAAAATCTGTCCAAAATATTTCAGAAGGGTGAGGTTTTTCCTACTGAGTGTGTGGGGGTTTTCATTCCTTTCTCTTTTTCTTTTAATAATCAGGGGAAAAAAAAACCTTATTTTGATTAATTGAATAGTTTCCATAGCAGCTGTGAGCCAGGTGGCTGGAACCAGTTAGTTAGGATGCGAAAGTAAGGGTAATTAGTTTATTTTTAATCTTTTAATTCTATGGGAGTGGAGTTTAGTGTGTTAATGGGAGAGGTTTCGTCAAGAACTGTCTTGACTAATCTGTTATTATCATTTAGTTTTATTGATGAAGCTCAGTCTTTACATGAAAAGAAAATGAGTGGAAAATTCTGAAGCAGGGCAAGCTACAATTTTCCTTCTGGCTTAAAAGTCCCTGTAGGTATTTTTTATATTTTGTTCTTATCAGGATTTTTTTTATAACTGAAAACCTGAGGGATTTGGTTCAAAGAACGACGTGTGTTCATGCAGAAGGACCTGCTTTAACATAGCAAAAAAGGGCCTTAATTGCAGAACAAGAAGGCATGGAAAACATATTAACTGTGTCATTCTTTTACCAGTTCCTATTGTTGAGAGAGGGCTGATTTTGATTATTTTACAATGTGTACATTTGCTGAGCAAAAAAAAATTTATTACCTAATAGTCATGTTTCTTAACTTGACTCCACAACCCCTTTTTTTTTTTTTTTAAATTCCTCCCACTAACTTCTGGTTTTAGTTTTAAAGCTACTTGTTCAATTATGTAGTTTTCCAGGTTAAAGAAATAAAGTTTTTGGCCTAAAACATGAAAATGGATCGATGCATCATTTCAGTATTTTCCATGTTCTATGAAGGCTTTCTTTTCTGTGGATTAAGGCCAATTAGCAGATGGAGATTTGTGAGCTGGAGAAAGTCCAAGGGGGAGGAGGTGTTTTCTTTCAACTAGAGGCTCACTGACTTTACATCTACTATCAGATAAATATTTTATTAGAAGAAAAATCCCTTCTTGGGGATACTCTTACTACCGTTTTGCCCCAGCCTGTTCTAAAGCTACCTGAACGACTGAAGAATACGAGTTTTCCAGAGCTGTGCTCTGCTGGACAAGGATGAGGCCAAATTCAGACCACCTACCCTACTCCCTGACTTAGGCATGGCTGTTTCTTCCCTGTAATAGAGGAGCTGCAGGTTTGCAGTTAAGTTTAGGAAAGGCTTAGAACTGCTCCTGATCATCTTGACTTCATTTGCCTGAATTAGAAAGCAAAGTCAGGGAACCAGGAAAAGCTCAGACTGTGCCTGTGATCTGCTGCCCTTGTACATCAGTTGTGCAGGCTGTGGGTGCATGGGCTTCAGCTTTCTGATTCTAATCTGGCACATACTTCTGGATTTAATCTCTTACTGAGATTAATAGTTTTTCATTAATCATCTTTAATCATACTGAGGTTTGCTTCATGACACAGAGCACTCCCAAGGCACATTTTGGGTCAGAGTTAGCAAGATGTGCTCCAGAAGTACACCTATTGCATTCTCATCTCCAAAAGGTGATCAGTTCAAGGGAAAATTAACAGCCCAGACAAGAACAGTATTTACACCAGGTCCTCAGCACCAATCACCTCAGCCTTCACTCTTCAGATCTCTCTGTTGGGTCTCACTACCTACTACTGAAGTCAGAGGACAACAGAGAAAGCAAAAAAGATACGAACAAGATGGTTCTACACAGTTTAAAAAACCCCAAAAGGTTTATCTCATTTTCACTTTTGATCCTCTTCCCTAACTACAGTGAAAAGTCCCTGGCCAAAGGCAAGACTATCCCCCTCAGCTATGTCAAGATGTTTTTCTGGGAGATTGCTTCTTCTTACACACCCAAGTGGTACCACAGAGAATGACAAGAATTACACAGTATGGGTGACTCTGTGTCAGGGCTTGACTATGATGCCAGAGGTGACAAAGCATTGCCTTAGCACAGCAGAGAACAATTCTTTACCTGTTTCAGATGCTGTTACATCTCCACCCAGCTGAAATGCATATTCACCCAGCTGAGTGCTTTGAAGAATTATATGCCATCAACTGGGTGCTGTGTCTCAGAGCAGCAAAAGTGTTAGAAAACAATAAAGCAAAAAAAAGGGGGATTTTGATTCTGGCCCAGTCTAGATGTGGAAACACAATATCTTGGTTGGGTATAAATAAAATTTTTAAATAATTTTAATTGTCTTTTTAAAAGAGCTTTTAATTAAAACTAAGTTACAGAGGTCAGCAAATGCTGGACAAATATCACTACATGACTACTTTCACTATTACTAAACAGTTAAAATGTAGGATTTCTATAAATACACATCTAAGTCTGAAAGAATTATGTAGATATGGCCAGCATTTTTGTGTGCATAATAAGTAAATATTCAACAGTTTCCATTGCACTTATCACTTGTTTTGAGTCTTCTCATTTCAATGTATATAGGCACTTATACATTTATTTTAAAAGGTATGAAGGAGCAACAAACTGGATCACCTTGGTCTGAGCTCCCAGACTGCCTCCTTCCTCTTTTGTTGTTCTCTCTCTGGGTCCTCTTCCCACACCCACCATCTCCCACTTGCTTATACCTGCTGCTCAGTGAACAGCTCCATTTGCACAGCAGTTAATTGCAACCTACTTTCTTCCCTCACCGACCAGGCCTAGCCCAGTCACTGTAGTATGCAGGTTGATAGCCTTCTCTTAAA
>VXBR01007648.1:0-13856 GCA_013400215.1 Cisticola juncidis | reverse complement strand
AAAAAAAAAAAAAAAAGGAAGAAAACAATGCCATAGACTGCAACAAAGAGCAAGACTAATGAAATTTCAAATGTTTTCTTTCTTTTTACTTTGGTGAATGTTAAGAGGCTCTTGTTCTCTTACCTAATGTAACCAGCTTGATTTTTTCTTACTGTATTACAGTGATAAAATTTTAATTTTATTCAAATAATGATCTGAAAATAAGAAATACTACAGATTCCAAGGTGAGGAAGTGGTTAGGTTGGGGGAGGCTCATTTGATGAAAGAAAAGGAAAAGCAGAACCAAAAGGAAGAAAAAGCTTTGGTGGCTAATAGGACATCAAGGATTTTTTTTTTTTTACCTTGAAGAACCCATCTGTGCCTCCAAACATAAATATGTGAAGGTGAGAGGTCTCCTTATTATGCAGGTAGGACAGAACAAAGCTGAATCCTATCCAGCTGAGCTGGTTCTGTTTCTTTGAACCCTCAGGAAACATAAAGATCACAGTATTCCACTGTGTAGCTGCTGCATTTCTTGGTTTGTTCTGTCAGTTGGCTTTCTCTTCCCTTGGAGTATTTTTGGACTGCATCTTCAGAGAGTATTTAACTCTGCTTCATCCACACTGTAAAGTGTGAAGGGTGTTAATGGAATGTTTTTTCTTAACTCTAGTAAAATCCACTGAAGCTAATTTAAGCTGTCTGTTGCAACTTTTTTTTTTTTTTTTTTAACTTGATCATTATTTACAAAGTATCTTATGCAGTGGAAGGGGGAAAATTTTAAATGCCTCTACTTTCAAAAAATAAAATAGTCATGAAATAGAGGGAGGATTAAAGGCAACTCTTTTAGTTCAAAACTACAGATTTAGGTTTGGGCTAGAGAGGTGTCACATTCTGTGGTTCTCAAAGAGGACAATACTGCTAAACAGGACTCAGTAAAAAATTATTTCTAATACTATCTGAGTTTAGAGTTCAAATAAAAATTGAACATGACATCTCCATCCTGTCATGAAACTCTCCTAGTCCTCACTATAGTCCTGAAGGTGGGGGGAAGGGTTATGGTATTTAAAAGGTGAAGTTCCCTCCTTTTCTTGCTTTCTCAGACTTCATTCTCATGGAGTTGTATGCCTGTCGTGACTTGCTTGATTATTGAGATAAAATATATGGCTGTAGAAAGGCTGGAGGGTTACAGAAATCAACGAAGCCACAGTAATTTGCCACAGCTGAGGCTCTGGCTCCCGACTTACCCTTTTATCCATCTTATAATGTGCTCCTCTCTCTCTCCATTCCTGCAATCTGCAGCCTTTTCCAAGGGAATTCTAGGAATTCCTCTAAGGAATTATATGCTACCATAATTGCAGTTTATTTTATCCATTTCTATGTTTTTAATTAATAAATAAATGAAGACATATATGCATGTATAAATCTATATACCTAACAGAAGATGGCTGTTGGCATTGACAAATGACTGTATTTACCAGTGCAGCTCTATCTAATTAAAAAGACTTAGGAAAAAAGCCCACTTTAATTAAAAAAAAAGTATGGATGGATAGAGGTATAAGTGCATGTGTCAGTAGAAGTTTATTTTCTCACTGATTCACCACGGGTTTTTTCTAAATATTTTATTTTTCTCCTTCGAGGAAAGAAATTCTAGTAAGTTACTGTATCTTGAGATTGCAAATGAACTTGAATTACTTTAAATTTTCATTATGTCCTATATTTCATGGTTTACTGTTACACCTTTGGAACACAATCTAAATGAATAATAGAAAAAACTGTGGTAAAAATAAGAACAACCATATCAAGAAAATGCTGTAGGTTTAATGTCTTTATTATTTAGACAGCAGCTTCCTGTCCTAATAGTATTAAGTGAATAACTACAGGTGTCTGTTGTTTGAAGACATCAGCTGACACTGTCATTTACCTTGAACTGGATTTAGTGAACAAAACTATTCTTCTCCTGTAGCATGATGACAGCAAAAGTATGTCTGGAAAATGCTAACAATTTCCTAGGTATAAATTAGTAATTCTCCTCACTGAAGATATACTGAATGACACAGCAATGCTTGAACAGTAGGTATCACTTTTTTTTTTTTTAACATCTCATTTTTTGTAGATACTGACAGTTTTCAAGCTGAGGTATATATTTCAGAGAGCAAGGTCTTGATGATATGAGCATATTGTACTATATAAATAATAGCTTCTGTGAATGGGTCTTGGCACATTCTTCCCAGTGCCAGATTCTTTTGCTCAAACTGTTCATGTGGTGAGGGGAAAAAAGGACTTGCATTTTTCAAACAGGCTTTGTTCTTGTCAGACTGGCAGCATTTAAACAAACATAATCATCTGTTTTGTCATCATTCTTGAGTGCAAATAACTTTTGATAAAAGGTTTGCCTCATTTTAAAAAAGAAAAAATGAAAGATGTATGGGCCTGGAACCCCAGGGCCTTCCTTAGATGTCCTTACAACTTGAAAAAACCACATTTTATTAAAGACAGGGAATTGGTTTCATGGTACCATTCCTCTTTTATGGATGCCCTCATTACTGTGGGATAATGCATGATTAAGGCATGAGGCCAGGATCCCATGTCTTTTTTCCTGCCCATCTCTAGTGATAAATTCAATTTCCTGTGTTAACCTATATGCTTTCAGAAGCCTTTTCCTCCTCTTTGTAAAGCTTTATCTTTTGTATATATGTACAGTAAGGGAAATTACTTAGTAAATGTGACAGTGCTATGAATCATTGCTGGAGGAAAACCACTACATGAATGGCTACTTTGAGAAGTTGGAAAACATGTTTTGAAGTGTTTTGTAAAATTTTATTTCCATCCTGAAACAATGATATCTCATCTTGAAATTTTGAAGAAATCATCATGCTCTACTTGACCCTTGACAATCCACACCTAAAATGCTGTGTTCAGTTTTGGTCCCTGCTACAGAAGAGAGATGTGGACATGCTGGAGAGGGTCCAGAGGAGGGCCATGGTGCCCCTGATTTTCTGGATACTTAATAAAGCTTAAAGGGTTTAACTTGGCCCTTAAACTGGCTCTTGCCAAACTGAAAAACCACTTATCTCTGTACATGTACTGAAAAACAATATCTCTGAAACTATCAAAACTTAATTGGCTGTAGGGCTGAGACTGGAAATAGAGACTAGGATGCCTGCTACATGAGGAAAAGCTGAGAGAAGAGGATGTGATCCCTTTTGAGAAAAGAAGGCTTAGGGAAGGCCTTGTCACCATGTTCTAGTATTGAAAAGGTGGCTACAAAGATGAAGACTCCTTTTTTACAAGGAGTCACATGGGAATGTGTACAAGTTACTCATGGTGAGTTACTTCTGTCTTCTCAGGTCACTCCTGAGAACTAGCACAGAATATCTGTGAACTTTTCACATTAGTTTCAGATATGGATAAAATGTGATTTTCATAATGGCTAAAGAAAGAGATCTCTTAATATAAACCTTTCTACAACATTCAGAGAAGGGAGATCTGGTGATTGTTATAGGAGAAGCTTTGCACACACATGTACAGTAACGAGGGCAAGTAGATTGCAAAAGCAGAAGCATGTGGTATAAAGCCAAAGCTTTTATGACCAACTGTAAAGAAGTGGTGAAATGCACTCCATCTGGAAAGGATTATGGCCCAGAAACTACTAAAAGCTGGACAGCCATGAGGACCTGACCATGTCTGACCTCTAAGTTTTTTGCAGAAATATTCCAGTGATCCACAGTAAGAAAAAAGTTGAATACTTGAACTATGGGCTTGTTTTGAGTCTTTGTATCTCTACAGAAGTTTGGCAAGGGATCAACTGAAGGACAGTGCAGTAAAGAAAAAATTCCACTACAACAGTGGCTAGTCTCATAATCTAAAATATATATTTTGAAATTGTTTTTTAAATATTATTTCCATCATTAACATTATTATTAATCAGGGCACTGGGAGCTTTGTTGGATGAAAGATTTTGCCCTGAAACAATTGGATTGAAAGAAAAACATCTCTGTTTCAGTACCACTTCTTCACAGTATATCACTAAGATATTTATAGATGTTTCCTCCACAGGCATGACAGAGAAGACCTTTGTAATGATTTTCTTCAGAAGATGTTTTTCAACAATAGGCATTCTGGGGAGAGCAACTGACCTCTTGCCTAGCATGAGAGCTCCTCCTGATATGTCTAATGGGTTTATTCTCTTCAAGGCTGATCAAAATTCTGTTCAGAGAAATGTATCTGTGGCTGGGTATAGTAAAAATTTTCAACACTTAAATCCCAAGAAATAGAACCAAGTCATAATATCTTGCATGTTGTGTGTAATATGTCCACTCAATTTCCTGAAGGTTTTCAGTTTCAAGGCAATTTCCTTGTAGCTTTAAGCTTTAGCACTTTCAGGTATGGTTTTTCTTATGATTTAAAAAAAAAAAAAAAAAAAAAGGAAGGAATAAAAAGCATAGAAAGCAAAGAAAAATGGTACTTTTTCACATGGCAATGCTAGGTTGTAACCCAACAGTCTATCACGAAACAATATTGTTTGATTACATCACAATCTGTTTCAGTATGATTTATGTGTTCCCAAACTACTCAGTACCATGTTGTAGGAACTATATTAATTCCAGAAAAAATCCCTTTATTAACCTGCACGTAAAGTACAAAACAACTAGTATACATTTGATCAAGGATGTGTTTTTAAAACACTGAAATACATCCAACAGAAAGCCTGAGATTTAAAATTTAGGTTCCATTTCTCAGGAACAAAACACTAAAATAACTCAAAGTACTAGTACACAACAGCTCGACTTTTACAGTTTATTTATTGTGGTCTTGATCCCGTTCTTCAAATAAATAGAAAAGATCATTTATTTAATGGAACAAATTCTTTGAAAGCAGGCAGAAATCCTACAGTGTCAGTTAGCTCCCTGATTCATCTCACGCTGAATTTAAATTGTAGAATACTTTGTTCTTACAAAGCTTAACTGTTCTACAACCTCCACAGTCTCCTGTAGTCTTTCTTCATACCTGGAAGTGGGTCCTAAACCCCATGGAACGTGCTACCTTTTACAGGGAATGTTGCATATGAATAGGTCTTGCCAGTGTTATTGTGAACTTGTAAGTCAGGTCTAATGGTGAGCTCCATTTTGGGGAGTTGTGTATGTGAGGTGAGCAGATTACAAATTGCTATTGATTACCACAATGAATTATGAATGTACAGCTCCCAAGTCATTTTGCAGTAATAAAACAGACACCTCCCCTCCCCCTAGCTCTCCACTCCCAAATGTGTTCAGATTTAAAATCCTTTTTGTTCTAAACATTTCTCCAATTATACCTAAAAAGAAAAAAAAAAAAACAAAAAACAAAAACTCATTTGGTCTATGAGTATTTTAAAATTTTGGGTATTTTACTTCAGTTTGGATCAAGTTATTGGGTAATGAGAAAAAAAAAAAAAAGGTCAGAATGCAAAGAAATCTGTTTTCCTCCAAAAGCTAAAGTAAAGCTGGAGTCTTTCCACAGTGTAGTGTTTCACTGGTCTTATGTACCACACTTTCTGGTACACAGGATTTTGCAACCAAATAAGGTAGTTCAATTACTTTAGAGAGAATGCATTATTTATTGAACAAAAGGTCAAAGGGGACCTTGTGGTGCAGGGAATTTTCAGGAGGAATGGTGATCATTTGTCAAGAGAGAAGAAATGTACATTGATATGTGAAGTTATTATCCTTCTGCTGATCACAATTTGACCTTTTTCTTGCTAGAACCATATATCACCCTAAGGGAGAGGAAAGCAGGACACAACCCACAAGCAGGCAGGAGACTTAAGGGATGATTAGAAGAGCAAAAATGAATGGAGAAGCAAGAAAAAATGGGCCAT
This sequence comes from Cisticola juncidis, assembly GCA_013400215.1. Lineage (NCBI taxonomy): Eukaryota > Metazoa > Chordata > Aves > Passeriformes > Cisticolidae > Cisticola > Cisticola juncidis. Next base: position 8,020 of record VXBR01007648.1, on the reverse strand, counting down.
TTGGGCACACAAATATTACATGTGTTTTAAAGGATGCAAGACAGTTTTATCACAGAGACTGAGTGATAGGTAGTACTTTCAAAATCTGAAGTTTATACTAAAAACAAAAGAATATTTTTCTTTTTTTTAAATTTTAAGTCAAGCATTTAAAATATTGCAATTCATATACATCTACATGAAATTAACTTTTCTACTTAACCCAGTTGATCCTATTCTTAATTTTTTTCCTTTCTACCTCTTTCAGGATGTGCTATTATTCATAGGCATATGATAAAATGGAGGAGGGAAAAGGACAAGAAAGATCAGGTGTGTGAGAGGGTGAATAATCCACAGATGGAAAAAAAGCAATTTTGTTTTGTGACTTATTGGAATACAGGGATTGTACATGTGGTAAGGGTAAGAACAAAATACATTTTCTGTTATGATTAAACTCACAACACACTATTCAAATGACAGGCTGTGTGGCACACAAAAACACAGGGCAGCTGTGCAGAAAGGCAGGTAGAATTTGTCACTTTGGAACCTGTATTTCTTTCTGTTTACTATAATTTTCCAAACAATTACGATATGCCAAAAGTATTAATTGTTGTGAAAAAAATATTTAAGAGTAATTTCTAAATCCTCCCTTTTGGCTATGCAGTTTTGTAGCAAAGGAGTCATTGGAGGCAGAGATCAGAGATACATCTACCAATGTGTGCATAGCTAGTTATTTCATACAAGTTTTACATTCTTCTAGTAGGTTTGGCCTGGCTTCAGCTAAGAGTCACACAGCATCTCACTTGCCTCCACCCCTCACCCCAGAGGTCTTATCTTAATGCCCTCACACACACATTTACAGGTATATGCTATTCAGCAGCACCAGATGGAGTTTATCCAACTCTACGTCTAACTTTGCAGTTCTTTGTCTCCTGCTCAGGTGCTTAAGCAAAGTGCAGGAAAATAGAAATTAGTAAAACACAGCATTGTGGAATATTCAAATACATCATTAAAGTACAATAATTGGGATCATTGATTTGTTTTCCCTATTAGTTGGTTCTATTTCCAGGGTCAAAAATTCTTAGAAAACCAGTCTTTTCCACCAAGCAATTTATTTCTAATTCTAAAATTCTAACCCAACCAAGTCAGTAGACAGTGTATCTTCTGTCTAATGTATTTGTATTACAACTTAGAACCTACAAACAAAAAAAGTTATCTATATTAAAAGAATTGTATTCTGACAATTGAACACTCAGAATGAAGTACAGTTATTCTGTTCTGCCAAGCATATTGGTGGTTAAGCACTGATAACTACAGAATTGTTTATTTCACTGGAGTTGATGATGATCAAACTTATTTCTGGCATACTATAGTAATAATCATTTTCAATGTTGATTTAAATTTCATTACAAAGCTCTCCGAGGAAAAAAGGAGAGAATTTCCTTAGGCAAAGGAAGGTATCAAATTTAGTGTACAAAACTTCCTATCACCAGCCATTGCTGAGGATGCCATTCTAAGAAAACCTGTGTAGTAACTCGCTTCTTAGTCAAATCTTTGGATGGAAACATTCCACAATGCATGCCTGAAAGGAGATAAGCTTTTCTAAAAGAGGTAAGTCAAAATAGATATTCAACCTCACATTTATAATTATTTTGCCTGTGCTGAGTCAAATGAGTAAAGTTTTTGTTTGCAAAATTATAGTTCACAGGAGTTTGGGACTGGTAGTCTGTAGAGCAGATGCATCTTTTCTGTCAAAAAAAATTATTTTCATTTATGCTAACTGAAGTTTCAGTTCATATTTTAATATTAAAGCCTTAGGCCCAGGTAAGCTTAAAAAGTCAGTAGTGCTGAGTCTGCACTGTATGAGAGTAAGAGTAAGAAACCTTTTTTTTTCCATTCTTCCAGAATTTGTTCTTCAGAGCTCAAAATATTTATCAACAGAGACAAAATTTTACTTTTTGGATCAGGATACACAAAATTTAGAGGAGACTGTGAATAAAGAGACGGAAATTAGGTGGAGGCTGGTCAAGGGTCATGCCTGGCATCCACCATAAGCTAAGACCAGACAAGTAATTGGCAGAAGCATTATTAGTCATGGGACTTGCTTGTAAGTGCAATGAAAAATCTGAATAATCCTATTAGAAAGTATCACACTTAAGCCAATTCACGGAATAATTCCCAAATAAACAGATCTTTTCCTCTGGTTGAGAAGTAACCCTAAAGTCTCGTAATTTTTATGCTATATGAGTGGTGAATTTTTTCCTTTCTTCTTTTTGGATATTCTCTAACAAAAAATCTCACCCATTTAATTGGCCTCTAAAGATTTAAACAAAGAAGCACTCAAAAGAGTCCAAAAGCTGCAGGAGAAAGGATTTTGTGAGGTACTTTCCACCACTTTGGAATAATCTCCTAGGAAGATTTAATATTTCAATTAAAGAATAGCAATTCATCTAAGAAGACATTTGAGTCTTCTTAGAGAAGAGACAAATTTGAGTTTGTGTAAAACACTTAAGACCAGAAATTGTAAAAATAAAAAAATGTTTCTGACATCACAAAAAAAGAGAGAAGCAGTATAATAGGTATCATAAAACTCTGAAAAGTGTCATATGGCATCTGTGTTATGATGCACAGATACACACTCCTTTGCATACATTCTGCAATTTCAAAGTTTTCGCATGTCCCTACCAAACCCTTCAAGGTTTGCCAGTATTCAGGAAAGACTAGAAGAACTTGGCAATGCCTGGACTTCAAAGGTAACTTCAACAAAGTTATTATCAGTACACCCTAACTCAAAGTTTCATGGTGAATGAGGTACAGAGAACAATATATACCTTTATATTCTATATATTCTATATATTCTATATATTCTATATATTCTATATATTCTATATGCACACACAAGATATATTCTATATAATGCAGGTCACATGGGTTACGTAGGTCACCTAGGTAATGGAGGTTGACGCAATTTTCGTACGTCACATAGATCGTACATCGCGCAGCTGACATCAATTGCACAAGTCACAAAGGTTGCACAAATTACAGTTAATTATGTAATTATGTAAATTACGTGCAGTTCACATAAGTTTCATATTCACCAATGCTATGCAATTGTCATAAGTTTCATGAATTGCGCAAGTTACGTAATTTGCATGCGCTGCGTTAATTACGTCGATTGCATTCAATGGGGATGGATTTGCTGGTGAGGAGGTGAACGGTTTCTTTATTAAGATTAAAAGCAGTAAGATATAGAAGGAAGTTATGATAAAAAATACAAAGCTAAATGGAGCTTGCAGAGATAGACCCAAACCATAAAAAACTGCAAATATGCTTGGTGTTACAAGTTGCATATTTAAGATTTTCAAGCAGAGACAAAGAAGGACAAAAAAATATTCTTAAGACTCTGAGATACCTTCACTACCATCTACAGATAGTGGAAGACTGAAAGTCTGAAGATGGGTTTAACATCCCTTTTTTCAAGGGCTTAACTGATCATTTTCTTTGACACCAACTAATACGAGCTTTAAGGCCTAACATGAGTTTTACCATTTGTCACATTCGTTTGTATAAAATTTCTCTGTTATTGGGCAATGAAGGAATTAGTCATATTTCTCATCTGCCCATCATATGATAACCTATTTCCTCTAGAGAAAAAAAAACCAAAACTAAAACCTACCATCACTACAAACCCAACAAAAAAACAAACTATCACTGTTCCTGAACTTGTTTTTAAAGAGAAAAGCTAGATTCCAAGACTAACCATCAAGTATCCTCCTTTGAATACAAATTTGATTTCCCACCGCAGTACACAGCAGTGCCCAGGGCGCCCCCCCAGTCGCTACAGAACCCAGCTCTGCTCGTTCTTCCAGGCAGTCTGGGGCAAGCACAGACACCCACAGACAAAGAGAACCCAAGCCCCTGGGCCTTCCTTCAACTTCAATCCTCACAGAAAAGGTCATGCTCACCTCTGGGGATTCCTTTGGGATGCTCTTTTGGGATCAGGGTTCCCCAGTGATGACACAGAGCAAGGCATTCAGTCATCCTCACCCTCGGGGGCTCAGTTTCCCCTGTTAAAAGGGGTTTGTTTTGCATCCATTGTTTCACCTCAGGTCTGTGTCTTTCCCCTCCTCAGGGTTCCCTTGATTATTTAGTAACCACATTTTAATGCTGGGTTTTCCTGCTAATTCTTTTGCAGGTGAAATCTCCCTTGTACAATCTAAGAGCCGCTTTTGTTCTATGAGACTGAAATAAAAAGAAATCTGGAGAGGGTGGGAACAGTGGATATTAGGTGGCTTCCACATGCAGGTCTGTGCTTCTGTTCCATTAATTTAAGACATCAAAGTGAAGCACTGAGCCATTTTCAAAGCCACAGCACACACAGTCGTCCACAGGGATGCAAAACAAGAGCCTTCACACTCTCTAAAGTCCTGCACAGAACAGTTTAGCCAGGATTGGGTTGAACCCGTGGTTACTAAGCACAGCTTAATTCTGCTGTGGACAGAACCTCAGCAAGAAGAGCAACTGTTGGTCGGCTGCCAGCCCATGGAAAGGAATAGAGCCCCACTTTCCCTGTGGGGAGCAGGTGGAGCTCTCAGCTCCCTGGCAGCCCATTCCAGCTGAGGAATTCCTGCTCAGCTGTCCCCTGAGGGCAGCCACCACTGACCATGGGCATTGTGAGCGCATCTCCCCTGCCAGAGGTTTCCTGCCCCTGCCGAGCTGCAGCCCTGCCCTGCTCCCTGCCCCGGGGGCAGCTGCATTCACCTCCGTGGGACCTCAGGGAGCACAAAATGCACACCCAGCCGCAGCTGCTTCACCGTGCTGACATCTAGAATCTCCAACTTTTGCTTTTCCTCACAGTGGAAAGAGCTTTAGACACCACAGCTTTAAACCACAGAGCTCTGAAAAAACACATCCAGGATGTCTGCCTCTATAGCTGCTGCTGGGTGTATTTTTCCTGAGACTGTGCTAGCTGGGACCAGGTTGGTGTCACCTTCCAGTGCAGTCTATCAGCCAAATTCTCTTTCCTGATGGAAGGTTACCTCTGGTGTGTACGACAGAAAATGTTGTCATGGCCAAGGGTTTGTGTCATCACAAGGAAAACAGAACCAGCTGGAGGTAAAACAAACAAACAAACCACATCTTAAAGTTATCACTGATGGAGTTCCCTTCTGACTGTTCATCAGAGAATTTGAAATACCAGCTGAGGGTTCCATCAGGCAGTGAGGCAGTCCAAACATTTCTTGCTAAAAATAGAACCGCTCATCTATTGCTTGAAATGAATATATTTATTTAATATGTAAGAATCGATCAATCTCTAACAACATAATTTTATTCAGCTTTGGAAACCTCAGAAGAAGGCATTACAAATGAACAGAGCTCTGCTCAGGTCAGCAGCACTTGGGATTTTTGGCCCCTGAGGAAATGGACCAGAGGTACTCAGCAAGAACTTCAGGCAGCCACAAAGTTACAAACTGAATGTGATGCTTCTGTCCCCTGGCTCAAGAATTGTTCACATTTGTGCAGAGATCACCAGAAACAAACATCATCCCAGCTGTCTAAGGCATCCCAAACAGCTGTGTTTCTACAGAAAGGTCTCTCAAGTTCCATTTCCCAGCTTGCTGCTTGATTTTACTGACAGCTTCTACCAGGGCAGCTGAGCTTCTCCAGCCTTGCATGGAGCACTCACATCAGAATTCTGTTGGTGAAGGCATCTGTCACTGAGACCTGGGCATGCTGCAACACGTTGAACTGGTTTGCTTTCAGTCAAATATCACCTGAAACAGTAATATCTGCAGTTTTCAAGCAGCCTGGTGCTTGCTTGGCAAAACCCACCTGAGTTATTGTGACGTGAATCTGCTACACACATGTGCAGATTGATGTGACAGAGGTTTGCCTAAGGCTATGAAGCTCAAGGGTAGGAAATCTCTTTTCCTGGGGTATTATTTGCCCTTCCCACACAGTGGATGGAATTTGTAAGAGAGTGTGGCCTAAAGCAAAGCTTCTGTCACCAGAGAGCATCTCTGCTGTCACCCACCCAGCAGGGCTGACTCCACTTCACATGACAGAAAACAACCCTCAAAACATTACAGGTGTAGACCTGGTACTATGTTTAATAATCAACACAGGAAGCTTAAAAATGACCAGTTACAGACTTTGAAATAAAGCTTTACTGCAGGATTGATTTGGTAGCTTAAAACACTTGCTGACAAACAAAAAGGCAAACAAAACTTGAGGTTCTGACAGCTCCACAAAGTTGAACTTGAGTTCACAAAGTGTCTCACATGAAACTGTCATCATTGTGGGATCCTAGCATGAAGTGGTCTGTGAACGCCAAGTTATCACTTATTTTGCAAATCAGGAAGGCTCCCTGTGTGTTCATATCCACACCCAAACACCCCCTTTGGACTGAATTTTACTATTGGAATGTTTTTTGTCTAATCATTGACTGCTTTTATGACTCTAGGGTAAGATTTCTTGGGCTAATTAAATGAAAAGCAGAAGCCATGCTGTTTTGGAAAGCTCACACACCAAAGCAAGTGCAGCGCACACCAAGACTGACCCACTTACACTTCTGCCAAAAGACAAGATAAATAGTTACCCTGACTGTAACTAATACTGAAATGCATATGAGGTAAATACATATATATATGTGAATACATAATATATACTAAATGCATATATATCCATAAAATACACAATATATTACTGTATATTGTATTATGTATTATATCAATTATACGCTATAGGTTACGAAGGTTACGCAGATTACGCGCTTTACGTACATTACGCCGGTTACGCAAATGACGTAAATGACGCAATCTGCGTAACCGCGAGTTACGCCACTTGCGTAGGTCACGCTTAGGGGGTTAAGTTGTCGCGGAGAAGGTGAAATGTTTCTTTCATAAGATTTAAAGCACAAAATCTTACTGTTGGCATTGGAAATGGGAGCTGAAACCTGGATCCACAAATAACATCACGTTCCGTGCTTCTCACATGAAGTTCACAGTTTAAATAAGGAGACACTACCCATTTCTGCATTTTTTCCCAATTTCAAGAATCGGGACAGCTCTTAGATGAATGCATCCTACTACACAGAAAAGCAGAGACAGAAAAGGAGATGATCAGTGATAGAGGAGAAAGCTAGATTAAATGATGTTTTCAGTTTGCTCTTACATGGCACCTTTATAATTTCTGGCCTTAGGTTTTTTTATACATTTGAAGTTTCATGCAAATATTTAGAAGCTATAATTTATACATATGTTTTTATCATGGGGTTAGAATGCAAAAATCCTTAACTTAGCGATTGCAGTTGCAAGACCATTCTGTCTCTATGCACCTGACATCCATATCAAGAGGAATCAATTATTTCATAGCATATTACTTTAAACCATGCAGCACAATACTTTAAATCTCTCCATATTTTCTTTTTTCATTGGTGCATTTGATAACTTTTCTAATATTTTCCCCACAAGGGAGAAATGCATTGAAACACTAATGGGAGCTAAAAATGCAGGTACAGTTTGCACTACACAAAGTAAGTCACGATAGCACCACTCTTCATGCACTAAACAGTAGAAATAAGATTAGAACTGACAGGGTTTTTTCCTCAAATGCAAAAACCTTTGCTTGCACTGTGGTGATTAGCAAGAAGAAAAAAGATCCATTTGATAGAACAATTTAGAATTCTCTGATTTGAAAGCAAGGCCAATATTACGTGTTAGGAAATACAAGGACCAGGATATCTGGTATGAAAGCACAGTACAGTTACCACAGTTGTAGCAAAGAATCTATATGAGTTCTCTGGACAGAAAGTAAACATAGGACGTGAAAAAAACCCCTCTTATAGGCAGTCACACCACAGAATGGAATCACATTGCTTTCAAATTCATCCTGAACACCACTGTGGATATTTTTCCCTATCTGAAGGCAAGCAACAATTTTTTTTTTTTTTTTTTTTGTGTTGTTGTTGTTGTTGTTGTTTTTTTAATTTTGTTGTTGTTGTTTTGTTGTGTTGCGTTGTGTTGTTTTGTTTCGTTTTGTGTTT
>VXBR01007645.1:150726-206378 GCA_013400215.1 Cisticola juncidis | reverse complement strand
TTTTCCTTGACAGATACCTGTCTCTCTAAACCAAGACATATACACAGTTTATCTCCTCTAGACCCATCTTCCCCCACTCCCTTTGACAGCACCCGTCTCTCATTTGTATTGGTTTGCCCTTTTTATGTTCTGTACCCTAATTGTTATTCACACTGCCATACGTCAATCCTACTTGTCAGCTGGCCACTCCCTAGAAGTTTTCCTATCGGCTCTTAAGCATGTATCTCCTCCCTAATATCCTCCATTCCCAGTTGTCAATCCCTTGTCCCCCTACCCCCTTTCCAGAGCCTTCCCTGCCCATCTTCTCTAACTCGATGTGTCATTTGCTATTCTGTATCGTTCCCCTCCCTTTGTTACCCTCATTGGATTGAGTTCTGTACTCTGCGCCTTGGACTCCTCCCCAGACATACCCTCATTGGCTGGTTGATTTATACCTCCCCTCCATAAAATTGTCAGATCCCTGCTCAGGGTTCTTGGGGCTTTGTTCTTCATTTGTTAACATGTTCAGTTCACCCCAAGACCCATCTCGTCTCTGCTTCATCTCTGTGCCCCAGAGGGCGATCACTGGCAGCCTTGGAGTCCCTGGATGGGGAGGTGAGAGCTCCCCAGGGAGAAGGTGTCGCACCCCTTGCTGCCGTGTGCCCTGGGATATCAGAAGCACACACTGCGACACCATCTAGGCCCTTCACCATCTTTGTTGCCCTCCTTTGGATGCTCTAGAATACTTAAGTGTCTTTCTCACATTGTGACACCCAGACCTGCCCCCAGCACTGGAGGTGGGGCTGCCCCAGGGCAGAGCAGAGGGGACAATCCCCTCCCTTGCCCAGCTGGCCATGCTGTGCCTGATGCCCCCAGGACAGGGCTGGCCCTCCTGGCTGTGATGGTTCCACTGACTCATGTTCAACTTTCCATTGAATATCAGTCTCAAAGAGTGTAAAGAAGACAGAGTGACAAGGCAGGAGGCAAAAGACAAATACTTGGGGCTCACCCTGAATATCAGATAAATTTTACAGTGGAGGTGACTGAACACTGGCAGGAGGAGTCTTATTCTTGTCAAAGCTGCCTTGACACGATACTGGGCAACTGGCTCTGGATGGCCATATTTGAGCCAGGGGAGTTACACTAAATTACCTCCAGACGTGTCTTCCAACCTCAACCAATCTGCATTGTGATCATTTTGTGAATCAGTGTTTACAGGAATTTTCACTATCTTTTTCTGCTACGGAATTAATTTCTTTGGATAAAAATAAGCAGTGTCCATATTCTCCTTTAGCAGTCTTTAAAGATACAAGGAAATTCCCTATGGTCATGACTTAGCTCTCTTCTAAGTACTTTTACTGTGGTTTTGTTACAAATCTTGCTGCAATATAATAGAACTGATCAATTTATCCATTGTGTTCCTACTGTTGTTTAGAATCTTCCCATTAATTACATTTGGAAAACACCAGCTCTAGTGTTTTGTTTTTTTGGTTTTTTTTTAATTTGAAAAGTATCTCGTAAATGAAGAAAATAGTGTAAAACTGCAAGCAGTCAGTGACAGGTTGCTGATACAATCCATATCTTAAAATGTGCTTAAATTTTAACTTAAAATTTCATTAATTAGAATAATCTTAACTTATTAAAAACAACTAAGCACACTGTTTGATATCCAGACCTCTTCAGTGCTAGACATAGCAGAATTCTTCCATATTCTATTGTGATACTTACTTTTGTTATTTTTTGTTATTTTATGGGATTTATACCAAAACCAAACATTAAAAGGATTTTCCACACATCTAATAATAAGATGGAATCTGAACAGTTCTGCTTACAGAGGAAAAAAAATTGCTAAACCATTCTTTACCATCTTTTATGCTTCTAGCCAGAGCTCATATATGAACACAGAATAATTTGGTGGACCTATAAAAAAAAAGACTGAAAACACCAATGTACACAATTTCTCGTTGTACTGAGACATTGATCTACTTAGTTGCCTGCACACTGAGAAACTGCTTTACAAGACTGTAACTTGAAATAGTTTACTGGGAGGATTTTTCCATAACCTTTTGACATTTCACATTTTTTACAAGCTGCAGAATAAATTTTTTGCTTACCATTCCCCTTTATTTCCAATGCATTATTAATGCCAGAATATTGCAATCTGCTCTGTTCCTGTAGCTGAAGTAAAAAATATCCTTGCTTCACAAGTAAATAAATCAATATCTATTGTCTGAAAATAAAATGCAGTGTCTCTGAAATTTAAAATTCTTACATGATGTGATGTATTTTTTAACTGATTCTTCCCACTATGAATGACTGTTGATTGTTCCTATATTAAAATAAAGACAATATTTTACTGAATAAGAAATTATATGAAAGAAATTAACTACAGATGGGTTTGCAAGAAAATGGACTAACCTAAAGTGGAATATTCCCAAAGGATTTGTTTATGTATGTGCTTGCATTGCTTGATGCCTTAATAGCAACTTCAATGGAAATCTTCCAAAGGATTAATTGCTTGGTTTTGCACAAGTTCTTTATTTATCATCATTAACAGGCTTGTTTGAAAGAGTTTTTTCACAGTGTAATGTATCATTTACTGAAATTCTCTTTCTGGCCAGATGACAAAAGGAGTATATTAGATGTTATGCTGTCTAATTACATGGCTTGATTTTAGCAATCATTTACAATTTGTTGGTCTCAAGACACAGGAAGATAGAGGAGTAGAATATTGCAGCTCAAAGCTTACAACTCTTCCCATCAGAGCTATCTCTTAGATAGAATAAAGCTGTTGGGAGAATGTATTTAGGACAAAACTTATGCCAAAAATAATTAGCTCATTGGAGAGATTTTCTAGATTGCCCAGAGTGGGCAAGGAAATCATTCCTCCCCCAAGTGGGGGAGGAAATCATTAAAGAAATTAACATACGACAGAGTCTTTGCTTTGAATAATAGTAGAAACATGTCACAAATTCTAATCTATTCAAAACTGGTATTGAGGGCAATTGAACTTTTCAAAAGTAGATCATTATATTTAGATTATTTTACAGAGTACATTTATTACCAACCTTTACATAAAGATTTCCTTTTAAGTAGTAACAGCAATACCTTAACTGTAAGATAATTAGATCCAGAATTAGGATACAAAACGCTATCATTACATTGAATTTTTCTTAAAATTTTCTTATTACTTTCCTTTATATATGGTGGAAATACTGACTTCATATGTTAATTAAACATACATAATTTTAATAAACTTCTTGTGTTGTAATTTATCTAAGTTGCTCCTCCATTTAAACATTTTGGGAACGTTGCAACAGCAAAAATAAGGCAAATTTTTTGGCTAATGTGCTTTTCTGTAGAGATAATTCTTTCTCACTAACAGTTTTTTTACTGTGAGAACATTAACAAATTAAATAAAAACAATTCACAAATGCAGGTAAAACATAATGTGCATTATTGTCACTTCAGATTCTTTAATACAAAAAAATAAGGTTACCTACTTTCATAAAAATTTACATAAAACTTAGTGAAGAAACTGAGAGAGTTATTTTTGTCAAAAAAAACGCAGAAGATAGGCTTCCTATTTATTGTATTTTCTTTTTACTCTAGCCTTCAGAAACAAGTACTTCAGATAACTTAATATCAAATTAGCTCATATTCTCAATGTTGTAAGCACTTCTATTCACACAGATAGTGTCTGCACACTTTATGTTGGTCCTACTTGTTTCCAAAAGCTTGTTTTTGATTAATCTCTCAAATTTACTTTTGAATTGGTTATTGGAATTTTTCATTTTCTGTCTTGTCTTGAATCATGGCTACTCTGGATAAAACAGGATGGAATTTTGATAACTGAATGAAAACTTTGAGGAGACAAAAAGACTATTTCAATGAAAGGGCAGAAATCCTGCTATGGGAAGAAAATGGCTACTCATTTCAAAGAAAATAGCAATTTCCTTAGCGAAATGGAAATCTTAAAAATCTTTCCAAAATCAATCCTTAAGGCAGCACTTTCCCTGAGGTTATCAAGGCAGCAACTGTATGATAATGTCAAAAGGATAGGTACAGTAGGTTAAAGCAATCTCATTCTCTCCTCTTTACAACACTTGTGTATAGTGAGAATATTAGAAAATGATCTAGATATGCAGTGATAATTACACAGACTCCACTTAGAGCAGCACAGAATTATTTGGATTGACAAGGAGCTTCAAAATTATTGAGACCGACCCACCTGCCATGGGCAGGTACATCTTCCACTAGAACATATCTCCCGGTTGATGTGGTCAACAATTTTTATTACTCTGTAATTCACTTTTAGTTTGAGCTAAATTAAGATTCCAAACATGGAAGTGTACTTATGATATCAAAATATGTGTAAGTTGATATATTTACAAAATACATGAAAACATAGGAAGAAAGGCACACTGTCATTATGGTTTTGGACACATAGAAATAATGACACGTCTCTCGATATGATGATGAAATGAGAGCAATCTTTATTCTTCTATGTTGTCTTTCATAGAGTACTTCGGCACAATTCATATGATTGGTCTTTAGAGTCTACACCCTTTTTGTAAACACCTTTTCCAGTAAACATGTTGGAAAAAAGCACCTGCTGATGGTTTTTCACTTCCAAGGATTGTTTTGGTTGCCTCCTTAAGATTTTCCCAGGCCAGAATGAGAAAGTTGCTTGCCTGTCTTTTACACAGACCCTGGCGGAGCCTGAAGCCTAAATTCAGACCAATTGTCAGCATCCATAGCACTCCATCTATTTACATTTCATTTTAATCTGAAAAGTCTTATTCTGTTAAAACCAAGTAATTAATGATAAATTCTTTTCTGACACACACCTCACCATGGATCCTATCTTTTCATATATCCTGTGTATGAGATGGTATCAGATGATATGAGAGACACCTTTCTTCTACAGGAGGAAATCTGTTTGTACAGCTTACATACTTTTTGGAGTTCCCTAAAGAAACACAGAAATGTATTTCACACTTTTCTGCCAACCCAGTGTATTTTTTCTCCCTCAAGCATATCTGCATCTATACTTTCTGGAAGAAAGAAACAAATTAAGGCTTGTTTCATGCTTTTAGGTGTACATATAAAAAATACTCCTTTGGCAGAGCAGGTATCAGCTTCTCATATTGATTTTAGTTTAACAATTTCTAGACTCCTTTATATGCAACTCATGTGATACTTTTGAGTGTAACTTGTCTACATTCACTGTATTTTATATCAGTCCATACACTGAGTACAGTTGAAAAAGTTTTTAAATGGGCTTCATACAAGAAGGGTCCTAATACACAGCACATACTAAAATCAATATTTGGGAAATTTGCCGTCCTGATCGATATCTCTGTGTTTAAGAAGAATTAAAACAGAAAACTCACCAAGTTCCTGGAAAAAGGGGGTGAAAAGTAGGTGTTTTAGAAGATATCTAGTCATTGTCAGTGTTGCAGGTGATAGTTTTTACTTTCCATTCCTTTCATGATATGACTATTGTTAATGTCTGATTTTTATAAAATCAAGACACAGAAAGAGAATCTAAAACTAAGGGAGCTTACCCTTTAGATATTTTAGAATGTCAGAATATACACCTAAGCCAAAATTCAAGGAAACAGGTTAAGCTAAAGATTAAATTTAGAATTAAATTTTTTAAAAACTATTCCTTTGGGTAAAAAAACCAAACAAACTGGTATTTAAGATTTTAAAGACAAAAGTATATAAAAAGGACTTTAAATACATATTTCCCTAGTCTTTTGAGTACATGTATTAGTTCCTGCTGGAAAAGGGACTGTTTATTCATATTGCTTTAGTTAGTAGTGATGCTTCCTTTAAATGTCTTTCAACTTGAACATAGGGAAAAATAATTAGATTTTCTATTTTTATACTTTGTTATACTTTCTACTTTCTGGAAGGAATGAATTGAAGTTCTGTTGTAAAATTACTCTGTCAAAAATGGATGGGCAAAACATAATGGATATTGTCTATCTAGGTCTTGCAGACTTCTGTGGAATATATGATATTTAGAATTTCTGTGAGTTACCTGTTTGACACCAGTATTGTACCACTGAGGATTTTAGAATGCCACAGACTGCCCTGGATAGAGCACAGCTTTAAGTGTATTATCACAGTCCAAACACTTAAATCATATGCATCCCTAAAATGCTGCTATTCCTTTTTTATAATGTTGCAGTGCATTCTTTGCAGGTATAATCTCATCCCAAACAGAATAGTGCAGGTGAGATAGACCATGCATACTGAACCCTCTGCACTATATCATGTAGCCTCCAAACTTTGCATAATCTTTCATTTTTCTGTCTCTGATTTTTTTTTGGTAATATTTGAAGTCATTCACCACAAATGGTGGCAACACTACACTGAGAATATTACATCCTTTTTTTTTCATGGAAAGATAAATAACCTTGTCAACCTCGTATGTTGAAGGGGACAAATTACAAGATAGGCTGTCTTCTTCTCTAGAAATTTAGAGAGAAATGTCTTTGTGAAATGACATATTTAATAAACATGTAAATAAAATATCATCGTGTTTCTGAGATAAATCCCTGAGTGTTGTTCTCACAAATAACTTAGTGAAAGAGTGAAGGACAATTTAACAAATAGAAGATATAATTTTATTTAAATTTTTACATATACTTTCATTCTAAAGACTTTTAAAATATCAGACTTCTTTCAGAAATTCAGATAAACCAAAGTTTATTCTCCTTTTTTTTCTTAAATACATAGGATGTTACAGTATGCAACAAAAAGGTCTTTTTTAGGTAGTTGCATCATAGTAAATCTCATGGGTAGAGATCAGACATGCCTGAGCACCCAGCACTGCCTCCTGTGTTCTTTAGTATTTTGTGAACTCATCTTTTCACAGCCCTTCAGGAACAAGATCTGGACATTGGCATAAAAAGTCATTCAAATTGGCAGTGAAGCGAATTTGCAAAGTTTTTTCTCAGGAAAAAAAAAATTATTTTGCTAGGCAATGGCAATTGGTTTAATTTTGTTCATAATTCATAATCTAATTCCCTCAGCCTTATTGTGACCATTCGGAAAAGAAATGGTCACAATATAGTGAGAGCCTAACATGAGATGAACCAAAAAATAGTCAGATCAAATCTCAAAAAGAAGACTAGAGGTATTTGAAGTTTGATATCTGTAAACTTTTTTTTCCTCCTTAAAAAAAACAGCAAACAGATGTGTTCTTTGCCACTATTGTATAATCAGAAATGGGCGAGCTCTAGCTCTAATTTACAGACCAATCACAAATGAGAAAAGTTAACTAGGTTAGATAAATGGGGGAAAAAAAGCAGCTATTTCATGAGAGTCTTATGAAGTTCTACAAGTCCGATTACAAGGTGGTTCACCTGCTTCTGGGCAGTACCAGCCATACTTGCAAAATGGGAGAACTCACTGAGAGCAGCCCTGTAGAGACTTGGGTGTTCTGGCAGATGAAAAGCTGAACAAAAGCCAACAGTGAGGGTGTGCTCAGAGCCTAGGAAGCCAGCCACATCCAGGGCTGCACCAAAAGAGTGGCCAGCAGGTTGAGAGAAGGGATTCTGCCCCTCTGCTCTGCCCTCATGAGAGCCTGTTTGGGGTAGCAAACAGGCCTCAGCAAAAGAAAGACATGGAACTGTTAAAGCAGGTCAAGAAGAAGGCTGTGAAGATGTTCAGAGGGATGAAGCACCTCTCTTATGAAAACAGGCTGTGAGAATTTGGGTTGTTCAACCTGCAAAAGAAAAGGCTTCAAGGTCACCTAGTTGTCAGCCTTGTTGTTGAGTACCTGAAGGAAACCTACAAGAAAGGTGGAGAGAGACTTTTTCAAGGGTATGTAATGACAGGATAAGAGGGAATGGCTTCAAACTGAAAGAAAGTAAGCTTAGATTTGATATTAAGAAGAAATTCTTTACTGTGAGGTTGATGAGGCAGTTGAAGTTGTTGCCCAGAAAAGCTGTGGCTGCCCCAAGACATGGTTGTCTGGGACTCTGAGCAACCTGGTCTGGTGGACAACACACCTGCCCACAGCAGAGGGATTGGAATTAGATGATCTTTAAGTTCCCTAACACCCCAAATCACTCATTGCTTCTATGATGTGAAGAAAAAACTCTTGTTCTTTCATTGGATATCTATATGCCTTAGAATGTTTATATTTGAACTAAATTTCATAAAACTGTCTTTGAATTTTGTTTCCCAACTTTTTTCCACCACTATTACAATTAGACTTTAAAGAGTCTCTGCCCAAATTCATTATATGAGATACTTAAGTAATGGGAAAACTGATGTTTCAGTTAAAGAATATTTTCAAATTATAAAGTACTAGCATTTGAAGTAATGCAGAAAAGTAAATTTTGCTTATGTAGAAGTAAACAATAATTTATTTTTCACCTAGGAAAAACCACAGATCTTTTGAAGTCATGCACAAATTTCAGTTTCTACACTGTCAGAAAACACAATTGGCCTGAGGAGAAAACAACAACAACAACCACAACAAACCCAAAAAACTACCCAAACCCCCAAACAAACAAAAAACCCCCCCAACCCCCCCCCCCCCCAAAAAAAAAACCAAACCAAAACCCCACCAGAGAACAATAGTCATCATAAAACAAAAAGAATCAATTCTTTTTTATAGTGATTCATACCTACAGGGTAAATATTATTGCTCACTGCAAGGAGGAGTTTTTCTGTATTTTAAACATGACATTTAGACTGCCCTGTGCATTTTAAATAGATTTTATTTCATCTGCTTGTATGACTAAAAGGAAAAACTACTATATAAATTATTTTTGAAGTACTTTCTTTGAAGGCAAGTCTTTTTTTAAAAAATATGCAAATTTAATGTTTGTGACAAATCAAGCTGTGGAAAATTACATTTACTAATTGTATGCTATGTGAGTTTTTTCCCAGCCAGTGTTTCTAAGTTAAATAACTTCTAAACATTGCTTGAATATATTCCTCATCTAGCACTATTTTTCAGGTTTTGCGTAAGCAAAAGGAAAAAGACTCCTTGGTCTCAAAAGTGATTGAGCATCAGTTGCCACAAGTGCATAAGTCAGACTGTCGCGGTGTGTGCTTTTTCTCTCTGTCCCAGGGCACACAGCAGCACTGGGGGATGTGACACTCTCCCCCTGGGGAGCTCTCACCTCCCTGCCTAGGGGCTCTGATGATCTTGGCTATGTCTATCTGGGGCGCAGAGATGGAGTGGAGACGAGATGGGACTTGGGGTAAACTGAGGAGGTTTATTGAAGGTAGCAACAGAAGAGAAAAACCCCAGAAGAACCCGAGCAAGGCTCAGACCGTGGATTTTATACAGGCAGCTTAGGGGAGGGGTAAGGGGAGTGGTAGAGCAACAACAACCAATGGGGAAGGTATCCAGGGGAATTACAGAGGTGGGGAAACACAACTTGGACCAATCCGGGATGTATGGGACGGGTTTACATAAGGTGGGAAAGATGATAGACAGATAACTGAAAATTACATAACTTAACAGGTGCCTGCATAAATTAACACAAGTTGAAGGAGACAAAGGAATATTAATGACAGGGGGTAAGGTACACACACTGGGTTTAGGGTACATTAAACTGGATTTATTAAAGCAAATATAAGAAACTAAATAAACCTATTTAACACACCGCCACATCAGACCAATTTTAGGGTAATTTAATTATTTGTGTTAGAAAGTAAATTTGCCAATATTTCATAAACTAATTTCTCCATTTATATTTTTAAAGACCAGTTACTTCAAATAATTTCATGTGTAACAAATGTGCCATTTGACTTTTTCTATATTTTGCTATATATAATTTACTTCTATGTCAATATTTTCCTGACATGAAAAATTTCTAGCTGTTAATGTGCTTGGTGTTGAAGCATTTCTAGAGCAGTCTGCTTTTGGAGTGTATCTATTTTCATGTCCACTTATAAGGTTGCTCTTCATGAAGGGTGGGCTTTGTGCAGGTAAACAGAGTCCCTTTGACTGAAAACAGAGAGTAAGATTAATCAGGAGTTTCTCTTATGGGAAAAAATGGATCAATGATTGGGCACAATCTTCCACAACATACTAGCACATATGTGCTAACAGAAAATTTTGAACATATCAGGACCTCAGCCCACACTTTGGAGTTCCTCTTATGTGATATAAAACTGTCTCATACATTTTTATATTTGCTGTTGCACTCAATTTCCTTAGTGATTCAGCTTGTTCTCTTGTCACTGATCCCATCTTCATCTTGTCTCAGTATTTATTTTTGTCTTTATATGCCCTGTGTTCAGTTGCCCCTTTTGAAGGTATTGTTTGTCCCTGGTCTTCCCTTTTGATGTTTTCGAAAAGACATTCCAGTGTGATGTCACAGAGAACTCCAAGGAAATGGAGCAACTCATGAATCTTTATCAAAAGAGAAACAAAATCCAAAGGCATTGATGTACAGGTACATTCTTTTCATCCTATTTAATCTCCTCAACAATCAGATTATTCTTTCCTTTGAAAGCCCACATAATGGAATGCTATTCTATGTGTCCTAACACCCTGCAGATTATGTGGATATCTGACCATACAGCTCCAGAGAAAACTGGGTCCTTAGAATTCTGATCTGAGTAGAAAATTTCACCATATCTTCACAGAGGTTTTGGAAGACACACCTGGCACCCATAATTAAGAAGATACTGAGAAGGCTGAGAAGTCTGATCTGTTCTGTGAAGCTCCTTTGCACTCAGGCAACCAAAACCAAGTTTTACAGCCATGTGGCATGCAAATAAATGTCACAGAATGTTCTATCATCATCATCTGCTCTATCATCATCATCTGTCCTATCATCAGTGTTGCTGGAGTATAACATTGATATTGGGGATGAAACTGTTTCTGTCTTGCTGAGAAAGGTATTATCATCTCCTTTGATTCTGGGGCAGAGTAACAGAACTCAGCTGTTTAGCATTCTTTCTGAAGTCTTTCAAACCGTGCTTTATGCAATCGTGAATATCCTGGAGTAGGCACAACAGTGAAATTTGGAGCTTGTCAACACCACCCCCACACCAGGAAAGCACAGAGAAGAAAAGAGATGAGCAATGAGATGAGATATGTTTTCCATATTTGGATGGTGTCATCAACATCTCTCATGTACATTATCAAGGAGAAAACTTGTAAGGTGTCCTCTCCAACTAATCATTCATCAACTGATAGCTAGTGAGGGATTAAAAGCTCCACCTAGTCATTTTCTTTTTCTCTACATTTAAAAGATCCTTAAAAGCTTCCTA
Organism: Cisticola juncidis; assembly: GCA_013400215.1. Taxonomy (NCBI): domain Eukaryota; kingdom Metazoa; phylum Chordata; class Aves; order Passeriformes; family Cisticolidae; genus Cisticola; species Cisticola juncidis. The sequence continues at coordinate 195,137 of VXBR01007645.1, read as the reverse complement.
TTTAAAATAAAGTTGTGCAAAATTTTACAAAACAACTATATCAGAAGACTTCAGTGATGTGATTCTGCATTTGAAGGTTCAAGATCTGGTACAGGCTGTCTCTTTCCAAAGAGAAGGAAATTAAACCAATCTGTTGATGAAGTTGTTTCCAGGGATCACTCTCTGGTCATAGAAAGATCAAATCTAACACAGCAAAGACTCAGAAAATTACTATCTATATCTTTCTCTTCACATAAAAGTACAATCAGGAAGTTCAGTCCACATCATCCAGGGGGACCACATATATAACTGCCATAACCACAATAACAAAGCCACAGTTTCATGCCCTGCACACAGAAATCCATGCACTCAAAACGAATGTTTTGTGAACATTTGCTTTGTCAGTGGTGGATCTCAGAGCTAAGGGTAGGTTCAGGTTGCAGGATCAGTTGCATAGCAACTTGTTCTTGTTCTGGTGGTTGTTACCTTTCCAGTTACTCATTCCAGCTTCACATTTCCATCCTTGTTCTCTCTTCTGCTCTAGTTCAGCCTCATCTGCTTCTTCGTGACTAACCTCCTGGGAAATGGGCATGTGAGGGAGCATGTACCTTCATGCACATAGATAAGGGAGGAAGTAGGTTGAGGTGAGATAAACTGCAGTAAGAATTCCTTTTCATTGATTGACAATGTGTTTTATAAGCATAACAGAAAGAAGGAAGCAAATATATATATATTTTTTTTTCTTTCCGTTTTTTTTTTTGTTTTTTTTTTTTTTGTTTTTTTTTGTTGTTTTTTTTTTTGTTTTGTTTTTTTTTGTTTTTGTTTTTGTTTTGTTTTGTTTTTTGTTTTTTGTTTTTTTTTTAATAAAGGTAATATAAAGGGCAGGAATGCAATTGACATCACTGACAATAGTTTGGGAAGAATTTTCTATTCAGGGTTAAGAAAAGGTACAGCAACTATGGTGGAGAAAGAGACAAATGTATGCTGTCAGTCTTGCCAAAATACTTCAATGTAAGTATAAAATCTGACAATTTCTTCATAAGAGACTCCAGTCAGTATACAAAGACATAAAGTAGTTGCAGAATGAAGAGCTAATACCTAACAGTAGTATCACTTGAGTGTTTTAGAAACACTAAGGAGTATAATGAGGAAATTAAAGAAAAAATGTGTGTATCTAGAGCACATTTCTGGTATTGTTCCTCTAATCTGTTTGGTTTTAATTCCTTAAATTGCTCTTTTTGGCTTTCACTTTAACTGTAGTCTGCTCCCGTTGCCTAGATCAGTGGATTACCTCCATGATGCAAAGAGCTACATTGGTAACTTTTCAGGGACCAGAGGGCTACTACTAATTTGCATAATAATTTTCATGCAAATACTTAAAGTTTGCATCAGTTTGTCTTCTTCTTTACTCCCTACTGGGACTAAATAGGGTTTGATTAAATCAACACAGAAGTAGCTTAACTTCGCATGGTTTCTGAATTTTTTTGTTGTGTTTTAATTTAATTTGATTTAATTTTATTTTGAATTTCTTCAAGATTGGACATACTTTTGAGCTTTACCTTGGGTCTTAATCATCATATTTCAAATCTCTGAGCATCCATGTTTTGATCTGATTGACTCAAAAGAAATTATTTAATATCTCAGAAAATCCATCATGCCTACACTTTATCAAGTATTATTATTATTATTATAAGTCTTCAGTTTAAACACTGTACTTTCAATATGTATTCCTCTTTTATTTCATTATCACACTGCAAGTTTTCTTTTCTCTTAGATTAAATCCAGTCCATTCAGTGAAAATAATGTGAATAGTTTAAATGCACTAAATTAATCTCCCTTAAACTTATGTCTTGTAGTCAAGGATATTTAAAAGGAAAGAATTTGCTGTTCTTATGATACCTTTTTACTGATTTATTACTGATGTATTTTGTACTTAAATATGAAAAGTTTGCAAATAAAATAATCCCTTCATGCCTTAACTTCAGTTTGAGGCACTTTTATTGGAAGGTTAAAAAAAATGATATTGCAAAAACTTCCCATTTAATGAGGTAATTTTATTTTTCTCTTGAAAAAGAAATAAGCTTAAAGAAAGGAGACTATAGCTGTGGATTTTGTATTTGTTTTTTCAATAAAAGTAAATAAAAAATTAAAAAACCCCAACCAAACAAACAAAAACCCCACACCCAAACAAACACTAATAAATTTTGAAAATTAATTTTAAGGGATACCAAAGACTTCACTGGGTGGCCAAGAACATGATTTTAATTTCCAAAAATAATTTGAAATTTTGTGTGTGTGTGTGTGTGTAGTGGTTTCATGTTTGTCTGTCTTTATTTACTAAATTTAGTGTAGTGGTTTGAGTGGAGGTTTTTTGCTGTGAGATAGGATTAGGAGAAAAGTAAGCAGGCTCAACTTAGAAGTACAATTTTAGATTTATTCACACACATTAAAAGAGAAAATGAGAATCAAAATGAAACTTTCAAAAAACTCTTTCTCCCCTTCACAAAGTGTTCACTTTCTCACCAACATCATAAAGAGACAAAACTTGTGATTTTCAGTCAGTTTCACTATTTAAAAATAATCTTTCATCAATTTTTTAGGGAAAAGAATCTCTTTTAGTTTACTGTGGAATGTCCTTTGACCCACAACAAAGAACAGTTCTCTTGTGGGTTTTTACTGTTACATCAAAAGCTGCCCAGGGAAAACTTGCTTTGGTGAAATCTCCTTTCATTAGCAGTTTCTCAAACTGCTTATGGGTCATGGACATTGGACTCATGCACACTGGGGTGTCGCATTTTAAAGATGAACAACTCCAAAGGCAAAGGATTCTTCATCTCAAGGAACAGAGATGTCTTCCTTCTTCACTGGTACAGAGGACTTCTCATCTCTTGTCTGTTCAAGCATCTCATGGGATCACAAGAATTCCAACTACTAATCTAATATCACTCAATCCATCACAGATACCTTCGCTCAAAATCTACAAATCTAAACAATCAACTCCCCAAATGTATATTTTTCTTATGATTTAGAGGGATATTCTATTTATAGAGTTCATTACCATAGATCAATAAGAGAAGTCTAACTTAAAAATGGCAAACTCTTCCAACCCTTCTCCCAAAAGTCTTTCACTCTCTCTTCACTGACTTCTTGCTGTGTCTCCTTACAGTTCTTTTTTTTCTTTTACTCAAAAGGAGGATTAGAGTTTTTAAAAGTCTCATCTGTAAGAGAAAGAGTTAACATTCTCACCTGGGCCTGCAAATGGTCACATGATCCCTGCCGGGCAGCAGCCTCTTATTGCGGGAGATCAAGAATGGGACATCATGCCATGATCAATATGATCAAGTGAAGCCATTTATTACATGATTCTGTTCATTTTTATAATTTTTAAAGGCACTGATCACTGTTACATGCTGCTTTACAATTGGTCAAGCCCTAAAAGCACGCATCTCTCTGCCTGCAGTGATTGGTTTAATATTTACTGCTCACACAGTGGTTTTGCAAATTTCTGTATGCTACTTTTTATCCAGTTCTGCATCTGGGAGTTTTCTCATCACCTTTTCCTTTCTCACAGCCTTGCAAGTTCTTGGTCCAACTGCTTACTCCTCATTTGTCACGTAGGCTGTATTGTTAGTTTGTATTGATCAAATGTCAATATACGTTGGATTCCTCATGTAGTCTGGGTCTCACTTAAATCCAAATTGTGTTAACCCATAAGAATGTACTATAGGATTGCCTACTACTCTTCTTGTGTCATGGCTTGAAAATGGACAAAATATTTTGGCTTTTTTTCCCCAAAAAAATTTTGGTTTTCTTCTGATATGAGTTCATTTTTGTGTTAAGAAATGCTCATGTCACAATAGCTTCAGAATACTATACAATGGAAATAAAAACAGAATAGAATAAAAACAAAACCCCTGAGAATATCAACAGAATACTGATAGAGGGGATATGTTACAAGTTTTCTTTAAACAAGATATAAACTTCAAGCTGTAAACAGCTGAAAGGATAGTCTACAAAATTTTAGAACTATATCTGATCTATTCACAACTTGATAAAGAGAAATAAGGATAACACTTTCTTAAGAACTTGTCTGTGGTACAAACTCCTCCTTGGTTCCAGTCCATTAAAGTTTTTGTTCTTTTCTGTCATCTACATTGCAATGGGCTGCAGATTTCACATTACACTTTGACGACCATCTTTGAATGACGTACAGCCATGCTCCTTGTATAAATGTATTTGCATAAGCTTTATGATCAGAAACGGATTCATAGAGAAAGCAGATTTAAAAATACCTGACAAAAATAGCTACTATCTAGAGTGATACGAAATTAAAACACATTCTTTTATACTTTTTTTTGTTTAGTTCATTACATTTGGATTGCCTGAAGAGACCTAATAAAACCTTGGAATGTATTTCCTCTGTGAAGGAGGGTGGGGAATGTAAGGAAAGCAGGGTAGAAATTCATACTTTTTGAATACTGTAAGAGGCAGGCTGAACCTTCCTCCTTTCAATTTTTAGTCACCCTACACTGGTATGAATCATAGTGGTTGTATTGCTAACAGAACAGCTGTGCTGGATTATGTCAATTGATGTGGGTCAATGACATTTTATTTTATTGTTGCTGTCATGAATTATATTACAGTAGAATGCTAAATGTCTTAAGGCAAACAAAAGTGCCTGAAATGAAATAAACACCTACTTTTCTTTCAGCTCTATTTCATACTTAGTATTGTTTATTTCTACCTCTTTTAGCAATGTTGATCACTCATCTTTGCTAGAGATCCACTTCTTTGACAGAGTTTCTGACTTTCTTTTTTTTTCTAGTTCTGACCTTTCCTTCACTATTATCTTCCAGTACTTCACAATTTCTATTGGTAAAATTGTGCATTTTCCTCTGTTTTTCAAATGCCTTCATTTCACTGCACTAGTGTTACACCAATAACTGGCTGTGCCAGTCAGTGAGAATGATTTGTGATCCCACTTCATCTCTCTTTCTCGTTTTCTGCTCAAAATATATCTATAACTATGTTCTGGTTTCTCTACTTTAGAATTTTTCACCATTCAAATGGAAAGAAAAATCTCCTGTGATGTTTTACTCAAAACCAACATAACAGAACAGATAGAATATTCTTCTGCTCCTAATTATTAAAAAAATATACTTTGAGATCTTTTGATCAATAAAATTCTATGTTTTCGCTGCAATTTTATCCTAACGAAACTTCCTTTATTCCTATGGGGTTCAGTTTATAAAAATAAAATAAAATGATGGCACAGCAGCCTATAATACTATTACTGTGGAAGGCCAAAGCAATATCTAACTCAGATCAATACATGTGCTTTAAAGAGTTAGTAAAATTTAGGAAGACATGTTTGTTTCTTTCAAGAAATTCTTATTCCTGTGCTCTGATCCAGCAACCATACAAGGTAATAGATAATGTCTTTATTATGTATAGATTATTACATCAAACTCTAATGCGGTATGTTTATATGGCCTGATATGCCATGATTTACACACCACCAAGGTCTGAATCCTCTTCCTCTTTGGCTGTAACCAGCTTGCATTTCAAACACATAGTAACCATACTGTTTATGTATATTGTACATGACCGTAAATATAACACTAGAACATCTACCATTTTCTACAGTATTTGAATACTAAGACCTCATTCTGCCTGGGTACATTTGAGATTTTTTTTTTCTCGGAGTATTTTCATTTCTGCTAATAAAAAGTACTCAGTATAATGAATAGGTTCTTCCTGATTCTATTTTTTGACAACCTTTACATCTTCCCTACAGTATTGTATTTTGAAACCTGTGCATCAAGACCTCTCTTTTAGACCCTGGCATATTAGTTGCAATGAATAACTTATAGAATATCTGGAGTTAGAATGGACTTACAAAGATAATTGAGTCCAGCTCCTGGCCCTGCACAGGACACCCCGAGGGTCACACCATGCACCTAAGAGCATTGTCCAAACACTTCTTGAACTCTGTCAGGTTGATGCAGTAACCACATCCCTGGGGAGCCTGTGCCAGTGTCCAATCACCCTCTGGGTGAAGAACCCTTCTCTGACTTGAAGAACCTTATCCTGATATTTAACCTAAGCTGCTCATGGCACAGATTCTTGCCATTCCCTCAGGTCCTATCACTGGAGATGTGTCAAACCTGTCTTAAGGATGCTGCTGCTGTGCTGAAAGGGATAAAGCAGATATGCTAAAAGGAAGTAATTATTTAGTGTAAAAAGAATGATGAGAATCATAAGAATGATTTCAATAGATGTGGTAGAAACATAACTTATTTGTGTAGCTTTCTCTTTATTGTGTCCGTTTGGTGTTTGTTTGTTTGTTTGTTTGTTTTTTAATTTTAATTTTTTTTGTAGGCAAGGTATTTTCTCCTGGCTCTTCATGGAAACATATTTCACCTGGATGTCCTTTATTTGATACAAATCATTCATAGTCTCCTACAAAATAGTTAAACCTTCCTCTCTTATATCTTCCAATAAACCTTGAACACCTCTGGAGTGACTTGAGTCCTATGTTCCTTTAACAATATATAATTTTTTTAGCTTTGGTCCATGAAAATGAAGTTCCTTATCACAGATTGAAGATAAAATTTTCTTATGCTTCACACATTGCTCTTGCTATAAGAGCTATATAGCTCGTCTATATAGCTCTTGCTATATAGAATTCCTACAGTTTTTTTTTTTCTTTGTCTAGAAATTTTCCTTCTTTAATATCAGAAATCAGTTTACAAAGTATGACCACTAAGAATTTAGATTGTATTTCATACTTTTAAAATTCCTTCACTTTTGAAAATGTCATGATCTCCGTTAAAATGCTTACTTTTAATTTTCATATAATATCTCAGTTGCGCAGGTTATGCAGAAATAATTTTGGCAATATCTCAATAGAGTCAGTTTCTCTATAAGGTGCATAGAAAGGATAAAGTAATGATTTTTCCCAAGATTTCTGACCTACAGGTTCCTCATGTCTAGCTCTGAGTTTACTTGGTTGCAGTTTCCTATCGACAATGGACAATTTTTACTTCCTTGAAATCTTATTCTAGTTGTCTCTCTTCTGAATTTTTCTCCCCTTTTGGCAAAATATGGTCACCAAAACTGAGCAGGCTGGAGCCTCAGCAGTTCTGTGTCTTCCTTCTATTATACCTACAGCTAAAGCCAGCCTCTCATCCATCTGTTACTCTACAAGTTCACTGCTGTTACCTTAATGACAAGGGTCTCCTAAAAAGAGTGCTCTCATGTCACTTGTTATATATTCATTTCCTGTATAATTGGCTTTTCTTTTACCTCCAGATTTCAAGCTACAGACCTTTTGTATGATGTCAGCAAATATATCAGTGGCTGGTCCCTTGCTGGGGACATATTCTGTTCCAATTCTCCAATTCAACCTTCACTGACAGTTGCCTATAAGTATCACATACTTTAAATTGTTCCTCCTGCAATTTGGAAAGAATTTGAAATACTAGTACTACTTAATATCCTGCCAATCTTGATGCTCAGTAACAACAACCCCCCTACATTTTCAATAATTGCCTACATTTTGCAAAAGGCGTGTTTTATGTCTTTTGGATTGAGTAGCTGCTCAGATGATTGAGGTTATATCATATTTTGCTGCTTGTAATGGAGCATCACTCCAGTGCTGTTGCTCTGCTAAAGATTTCCTGCTGCTATTTGACAGAAAAGATGATTTGGAATCAGGGCTGCTTACACCTTAATTCACAGGAGACTAGCAAACCCACTTACCTAAGACTGGTCATTTAAAACACTTAGTGCTATTCAAAGTAGAGAAGTAATGCTTCTGGTTTAGTTATTACAGAAGCAAAAATAATCTCAAGTACCCCATAAGGAATATATTGAGAGATTCATTGTTTCAGGTTTCTTATTGGGAATAGGAAGTGATTCAGAGTGTCCAGATCTCAGAAATGCCTTATCCATCTTTATCTAATACAACACTTAAATGATGAAGGAAAGTAGAATCCTGTGTGTGGACAAGCACTAGATAAAGATGAATAATTATCCAAGATTAAGTTACTGTCCTGTCGTTCATCTGATGAAAAGAGTTACAACGTGATGTTCAAAACCATTACCTAAGTGCTATTCTTTGAACTGTGTGTGTATGAGAATAACTTTCCAAAACCTGTATGGAGCATTGTATACTTTCTCCTGGGTGCAAGTATTAAGGGCTTCTTTTACAAAGTAAAAGCTGTCAAAACTGCTGTTACTAAAGGGTCTTACCCCTCATTTTTCATATAAGACAATTCAGTATTTCTCTTCATCAGTTGTGTCTGTGTATAGCTACATTATTAATTATATCTGTGGAGCTCTGGGAACAATTCTTGTTAATTAACTTGCTTTCCCTTTGCTGACTAGGTGCCTGTGCAAAATATAGACTGCTGAACAATTTAAACCTTGATTGGTTTTTTGCTCATGTGATCATCCTTGTTTCAAAGTTTGTAACTGCCTTAAATTTCAGAAAAGTAAAACTGAGAGTTATATCTATGCTGTTTTACATAATTTGATATTTTATTCCACATCTTGAAACTATCCAATAGGTGAACTGAGAATTTTTGTCTCTGATCATTTTAAAATAGTAAGGTGTAAAATAAAAATTTCTTTGTGTTCCAATATGACATATACATTATGAAAAGGTATTTTTAACTGAAGGGAAATAGTGCTTTTGCTATAAATCATTCCACAATATGTCTTTGACCAGGAGAGTTTTTGAATTAAAATTCAGTCTGAAATTATTCTTTTTCCTCAAAGTACTTGCAAAGTGATCTACTTCATCCAAATGGAATGGCTTTTCAGAGGATGGAGGTGAAGACATCACTACTTACATGTTGGCTGGTTTTAGTTGACATTGTGTTTTGTTCACAACTCTGGACTAAATGAGAGGTTCAACCTCATTAGCTATGCTCTTAGAAAACATTATCTGGTTCTGCATTATCAAAACTGAACTCAAAATCCAGTCTTTGTGTCCATATCTGACATTTGAATCAACGTAAACTAAGTGGTACAACTTCTTCAAGACCTCACTCCTGGTATGAACTAAAACACTAATGAAGACTTTGCTTGGCAAGCAAAGCAATTATGATGATCTTTTGTCTAGTTTTCTTTATGACTATTTGGGAAGTGATTGAGAGTATGGAGATTTCAGATTGAAAGGTTTTCAGAAGGTTTTAATATTTTGAAAGGTCTTACTTTAATGAGTACATACAAAACACCTTAGAGTGCACACAACATTCATTAGCCTAGTGGAAAATAGAAGAAGTCAGAAAGGTAAGATGAAGGATGATAAGAGAGGCAACTGGCTCAAAAAATTCTGTGATGCAAGGAGCACTGCAATTCTGCTTTAGTTCTCAGGACCATTTAATCTCTTTCTGAGACTCTTGACAAAAATTATTCAGCTGGGTTTGCATCGTCTTTATTTTGCAATCAGTTTTGTATCAAGGAGACAATTTTCCCTGCACCTTATGAGAGCTCTCAATGGAACACCAGACAGGCAATGGTGCAGTGCTGCCAACAAGGGAGGCAATGCAAGTCTAGGTGGAGCTAGATATGGTGATGGATCGACATGCTTTGATTTATAGATCTAGGCGTCTGAATAGTTCTGAATAATAAAAGAATTATGAATCTCTGAATTCATAGAACAGGGGATTATCAGCATATGGGGAAAATCTACATTTATAAACCAGAATATTGCATGTCTCATTTTCCATTCATCTAATAGAATAATTGAATTATAAAACCTGAGTGCTTTTTAAGTTCAGAAAACTACAGTGGTATGGTCTTTCTGTTGCAAACTAGCTGGAGTAAAGTTTTCATACTTTAATAATTTTCTCAGTAAACACATTCTCTGCATTATTTGGTCATGAATGAAAGACAAAGTGTAATCACTGATAAATTCAAATCTCAAGCACTGACATTATTGGTAATTATATAGTTTGGAAGATGGATTACCTTTGCTTATGTTGCTATTTTTATTGTTTCTGTATTAGAAGATCTAGTTATTGTTTTGTATATGTTTATGTAGACATTTTAGATTAAGCAGTGAGTTTTAAAAGTTTTCATCATAGTGAGGACTGCTTGTTTCTCATCTTTGGCTCACAGACTTTTCTCTGCAGTTCAGAGTACCTAATTGTCTGCAAACAGTCTCACTTGTAATTATCTAAAGCTAATCCATTTTAAATTTAATATTCTCTATCTGCTAAATTTTCCAAATTCCCAAGTACTTTTATGAACATTAAAAAACACTGTTAATATAAGATTAACCTACATGTCTAAAACAGTGTTCCCTCTCATGGTCTGGTTTATAAAATATATATATATATCACTGAGTTGTTCAAAGAATGTGGTAAGTAATATTGTATTTTCATTTGCAGAGAATCCAGTTCTAGCCCAGGTTAAAGAACTGTAATAAAATGGTTACTCCGTACATTATCCAGCACAAAAAATATTGGTTATTTTGTAATTGTTTGGGAAAAAAAGACACCCTTCATATTCTTCTTTTACAGTAGGATCTATCTTGTACATTGGTTGTATACTAGTCATTCCACTAAAATTCGTTAGTACCTTTCCTTCCTATATTTTCTCTTTTTCCATGTGCAAATTTAGGTGTCCCAGATGACATTCTCTGAATGTCACTCATAATGTTGCAGAAAGCAGGCTGAGCTGTGTCTTTAGTACCTCTTAAAATAACTAGAAAGTTTTCGTATGTCACAGAAGGAGAAGGCTTGTGAATATTTTAATTAGAAGGACCATTATAAAATAATATTTAAAATGAAAAATCCTCTGGAAATATTCTGAAAACTTTATAATGTAGAAATAATAGTAGTACAGAACAGTCCATGTGGAATAGTTAGTTCTTCAGTTAAGCGTCATCACCGAATCATTATATCCTGAAATCTATGTAAAAGTCTCATAGAAACTCACAGTTCTATATATTTTTTTTATCATTACAATATCTAGGAACATATTGCAAGGGAAAAACACCATTTGTACTGTTTTGAATTGCAATAACTCTTCAATTCTATGAAACTGAATGCAATATTTAGATATAAATCTTTAGACGACAGCTAAAATAATGTAGAAAGAACAAATCATGTGAAAGGATGGTGAGAACTAAGAATTTCATGTAAGACCAAATATATCTATGAAAATTTCATTAAATATAAAAAATTCTGATTTTTTTTTTAATTATCTAGAGAATTTAAGAATTTACATATTGTTTTCTGAATAATGTGTGGGGTTTTTTAAATACATATATTTCTACTAAGAATCTATTATTCTTTGTTTGTAACAAACCCTTTTCTTTCTTTTTCTGCTTCCATTCCGGATATCTTGAATATTTTTGCAAGTTGCCAATATACATAATTGCATAAAGTTGATTGATCTGTAAGTCCATTTGAATTCAGTACCTTTCTTTTTTTCTCAGAAGTGGTGTTTGATGCGTTATATTCCATTTGCCTTTCCATATTTATACTGACTCTATTGTTTCAGTTAGGATAAAAAACCAGTAATTGCTGTCTTGCAAAACATATATGGATGCAAACATAAATTCAATGTAGAACTAGAAGGTAGTCAACATGTTAAAGGCAGAGTCCCTTAGTTTTTGTGATGGTGTTAGCAAACATTGGCTGTCTGGTTTCCTTGTCACTGATTTAGCAAAGTAATGCTTTAATAGTAGGAAAAATGCAAGGAAAGTATTGAATTAACTTTTTACTTTGATTTTATGATGATTTTACAGTTTAGGTATCTCATAGTCTCCAGGAGACCAGTGGGGCTTTTTTGCTACAAGCTGTGCAGTTTAGTGGGCCAGCAAGATATAATTTATACATAGAACAAAGAATATGGCATTAATTTCAATGAAATCTAATCAAACAAAAAAAAAAAAAAAAAAAAAAAAGAAAACAAAAAAATCCTGCACCAAAAAAAAAAAAAAATTCCAGATCAATTATGAGAGTAAAGGAAGTAAAGAAATTATTGCAGAAAACTTTAATAATAAGGGGGTTTTATACACAGTCAATTCCTTATTTTTTGGTGTTACACTTATATTTTTGCTGCCCTTCTTATTCCCAACTTTCACATGAAACCATACAAAAGTCCATTAAAAAGTTGTTCTTCTAGTTCTAAAGCTCTATATTCTATACAGGAATGCTATCCTACACTACAAAATCTTTACCTTATGTAAGTTTGCCAGAAATTTTCACTTGATTCTGCAGGTTGCAAGCAAGAACAGTTAACAAGATAATATTTTAGCTAGTCCATGATTGTCTTTTATTAATAAGTTTTTGTGTCTTTTATTAAAAATTAGAGACTATTTTGGATTTAGGTTTATAACTTTGAAGACAGTGATTGATGAACAATCCATGCTGAAACATTATATGGAGAAGATTGTTGAATTTTGATCATTTCATAAAGGAAAGAAAAAATTGATCTCTTTTTGATCCAAAAAGAGCTTTTATGTGTCTTTTTTCCTCCCAGTAGAAATTCCTGGAACATTTCTTTTTCTTAGCATACCCATTGATTTTGCCACATATAGTCATTCAAAGAATTCCTCCTTTTCCTATGTTTTCCTTTACCTTTCTCAACTCTTCAGGTTTTGTTTTTTTTTTATTAAATTCAATACTAAAGCAGAACAAATCAAAACAAGAAGCAGCATATTAATGGTCTATCCCTTCTCTTAAATAGTAGCTTTGTGCCAGGGTAATTACTATTTTATTTCTTTTAAGACATGTAGTTGAGAAAAAATATGAAACCCATTATGACATGATAATAATAATACAAGATCCATAGTTGTGTAACCACAATTTACTTGTTTCAGGACAGTGTAGACATCTATTTTCTCTTATAATTAGATTGTAAATTCCAGCAGAGAAGGCTCTTAGTTATAAATCTATCGAATACCTTGTAGCATACAGTCCAGTTCTTCCTGGAATGTCTTAGAATGTCTACCATAAAATAAAAGAATAATAAGTATTGAGGAATTATTTATAAATATTGTGTTCTATTTATCTCTCAGCATTTCCCCAACCCAAACCAGCAAGAGACATAACAGTGCATAATGATTTTCTTCACTGTTATTTTTCCATGAATGATATAAATTCTCAAATGATGCATGTCTACCTTACTGTTTGTGATAGAGAGAGGACACTGCAATACACACATTTCACTAAGAATTAAGAAGTATGGGATTCTCTATGCTGCTTCAGCAGAAAGCTCTCTTGCACATGGGAACATGGTCCTATGAAGCAACTTTACTGCTATGATACAGTTAAAGCATTTGCATTTTTCCTAGTGGTTCTTAACTTGAGCTTTCAGACACGAGCAAATGTGATCAACTGCAGTATTCATCCTCTGAACTAAGATAGAGAACTTTTGTCTTTCATGTGACTTGGAGATCAATTTAAATACCCCCAGAGATGTCTGCATTTCTATAACTTGGATACTTAATTACGTTTATCCAATAGGGAAATGTCTTTCTCCCTGTCTCCTGTCCTGTTTACCAAAGAAACATATCTAATTATTTCAGTCTGCCCTAAAGTGAGTGTTAGTAGCTAGCAGAGGCTTTCTGAGTTCTTCAGTCAAAAGCACAGTTTAAAAAAGGAGGAAATAGTGACATTATTTATAGCATTGAGAAAGAAAAATGTGTTCCTCCTACTGTGATTCTGTCAATCTTCCACAAGTTGTTTTTTTTTTGTTTTTTTTTGTTTTTTTTTTAAGTTTCCTGTCTCAGAAATACCCACAATTAAAACTGAAAGTACTGGCACTTTTCTTCTTTTGTTCTTGTGTATCTCGCATCTGTCTTTATTTAAGATGTCTTTTTCCCATTCACCGTCTACCTGAAAAACTGGTAAAACAATAGTATTTAATTCTGCTGCTTCTATAAGGTAACATGAGCTATTCTATAATTTTCATTAATTTGATGTGATATTAATATACATTAAAATTAATTAAATCAAGTTAAACAGCATTTTTAAAACAATGAACATCAAAACAACAAGTCAGAAACTATTAAAGTCACTTTCATCTGATGAGGATCTCAACAGACAGGTGCAATAGATTTTCTATTTTATTTAAAGCTTTGTGTTTCAGTGTTGTGGTGAAAGGCTTGGTGTCAATATCTGCTTTAGCTATACTCAGTAGGGGTACAAAACAAGATTTATGCTTGAAGATCTAATGGGTAAGGACACTGCTATTCTCAAATTAAGAGCCACCAGTCCCAGAAACTCTTATTTTTTTATAAGGTCACTCTGAAATTATTGATACCAGTTTTTTGTTTCTATTTTTATTCATGTGGTGTCTAACAAAAAATGCAGATATAATCTTGGGACTGACCTTAGGAAGGAACACAAAACCTTTTATCTCCATCACCTCCACTTGATCCTGTGTCCACATTACAATCACAAATATGGCTAGTATTTTTGGATAGTATTTTTATTTTTTGCTTCCTTTCAGCCTCCTGATTTGCTTTCCTGGCTAGATAACACTGCTGAGAGAAGAATAGCAAGCATCCTTGTGCAGGAAGACAACCCATTAGGAGTACTTGGGGTTCAGTTTGTCTGGTTTGGAGCTTTTCTTTTTCTCTAGAGAAATATGTTAGTATTATCTGTGGAATGTCATGTTTCCAGGGTTTTTAAAGCAAGTACACAACGGAATTCCCTAAAAGGCAGACTGAAAAAACACCTGTGAAGGCAAGTACTTCTCAGACAGGGAGCAGGTGCTCATAATAGAGACCAAGAGAGGAGCAAGGATGCATTAAGCTGGAACTGTGGTCAATCATTTCATCATGCGGAGCCATACTTCAGGCAACAGAATATATTAGTGATTTTTTCTGAATCACTCACAGTAATTTAATTAGCTGAAATGCTCATAATTTTCACTTAAAGAAAAACAAACAAACAAACAAACAAAAACAAACAAACAAAACCCCAAAAATACCATGACCTACTGAAAATCTTATCTATTGTGAACAGAAATATGTATATCTAGCAAGTAATTCAAATGCATCATAAATTCCCTTCCTAATAAACTAAACTGCTATTATACTGAGGTCATTTAAAAGCCAAAATAAGATTAATCTAAGCTTTTCACCATCTGTTCTACTCAGTCTGAATGCAAAGGAGCCCCATCATCTAGTAGCCTTAAGGAGTAAGGTATAAATTACATTAATACAGCTGTATGTTACACAACTTTGGAATGCAACTAAAAGACTCTTTAGTTAGTCACAGGAAAACATGTTTACACCCAAAAAAGGGAGTGATTGAAAGACAGCTCAATGTGATCACAAAGGATTTTTATTCACTTCACTGATATTTTGATTAGAAATAATAATACCTCTCCATCCCATTAATTTTCATTTTAACAGAGAAATATTTGAAAGTTCATTTTAAAAGTTTAACTGCAGTATTTTTTGCTGCACTGCTGTCTGTTTGGTTGTTTCTTTGGCTGACTGATTACCACACAGCTGTATTTTTGACTCTTTCAGGAATCACCTGTATTCCATCTTCAGTCTCAGACTTCTAGTCAAGTTTTCCAATGGCAGGCTGATGACAGCACTTAAGACTGTAAACCCCGGACAGTTCACCTTGATGACATTATCAGTTCTGAAATTGTTAACATTGCAGCATTTGTTCCTTTTCTGAGTAGAGAGAGGTTAATTACTAATGTTACTAATGTAACATTTTTCACAAAGCATATAATTGGAGATAGTAACCTTACTGAGAAAATGTAGAGGATAAAGCAATAAAGTGTTTTCAGCCAGGAAAGGTACTGTGTGTCTGGGGCATAACTTACATGTGAGACCCTAATTTGGCCAGTCTGAAGTCCTCAATGTCTTTTTTCATTTGCTGTTGTGATGATACTTTCCTGTAAGTTAAAATTGTGTCTTTGCCTCTTGAGAAAGATACAAAAAGCATACACTGTCCTATTACTCAAAATGTCTATAAAAGTTCTTCCTAATTGCATGCATACTTTGATATTTCTGAAGATGTACAGTTTATGGTACTCATTTCCAGTAACTATCATCCAGGAAATTAATTTTCATCAGAAAATAAACCAAATAATAGCCCCATAATAATAATATTCATATTTTATAATTGAAATTCTCATTCTTCCAAAGGACTATGTCTATGAAAAAATGTGCAAAACTGACATTTTACTGTTTTTCTAACTCCTATTTACATATATCGATTTTTAATGAAAAGAATAGACAGACATTGAATGCCATCACAGAAGATATTTTTTTAATATCCCTGCTATTTCCAGTCAATCAACAAAAGCCATAAAACATATACACTGGCTTTAAGGTTTTTGAATACCCTCCTAGTTGTATTGTATAAGTCAGTACCTTCAGAATATGCTGAGGACAGTCTGCTTTTGAAACCCATAAATTACAATCAGAATCATTTAGACCAAAACCATTATTTCCCTGGACAACTGCTAAAGTCAAGTATATACTATTATTAATTCAAACTGATTCTTGTGAAATTCTTAACTTTACAGTGACTTTGACAAACTGCATAATTCATGCTTTAAGGAACTTCATTTAATTCTAACTTCACCATTTCTTTTAGATTAACATTTTAATGACGTGCCTAACAAAGTTAGTTTGCTGCTTAAGTTTTGCATATTTTCTTCATATGCTTATATATTTATGTTTGATTATAGAGTTTTGCTTTTCCTCTGGTATATTCAAGAATGTGAAGGAGACAGTATTTGTAATTATATGGAATATTAACAATTTGTTTAGGGGCATCACAGTAAAAAAGGAAGCAAATCAGAATCAGTAGTGGGAAAAAGAGTAGGAAAAATGTTACATACACTTTTTACCTGTATGTATTGTACCGTTACTAATGCTGATGATCTTTTACAGCCTGAGAAATATGCCAGCAAACCTGTGATATTTAGTTCTAAATACTGGACAAATTCTAATTTATAAACAGAATAAGAGTAGTTGTGTGATGCGTGCACATAAAAAAACAGTGGCTTGTTGTGCAAAATAGAGTTCATGCTTTTTTATTGTCAGAGGCATGACCAATGAATGAGTCAGGTTTTGGTTTTGCTGTTCTTTTGATTTGGGTTTTAATGTCTTGTAGTTATTTGAGATTTTGGGGGGATTTATTTCTTTTTTTCTCTCTTTGGCCAGTGTTATCACAGAGATGTGCTGCTTCCCAGATTTTCTAAATTGACTAAAAGCTAAGAAATAGCTCTGGTATTGAGTTAATTCTGTGATTAGAAGTTCAGAGTCAGCTAGGTGCTGGAAAAAGTTTGTCTTAGATGAAAAACAACCACTGTTGGCTTTTGTACTGTATTTTTAAAGAACTTGAAGACAGTGATTGACAGACCTACTTTGCTACTTCCAACTTTTCAAAGCTGGAATTTTTTTTTTTTCCTATCCAGTTTGGACTTTCTTTCAATTATTTTGAGACCTAATAAATATTCAAACAAATAATTGCATACCTCTTCACAAAGAATGATGAGATAGAAATTTGAAAAAACACCAAGCCTTTCTGCTTCCTTGGCAAAGTTTATAGAGTACAAATATGTTTTGATTTTATCAGAGACATCATCATTCCTTTGGGGTGAAGAAACTATAGCAAGGTTTTGACAGCTTCATCACAAGGAAGAACCTCTAGAGACTGAAACCTCTGTCCAGTATGTCTGTGCTAGAATAAATTATCATATGATTTTCTTTCTCTTTGAAGTTTTGGCAGTATTTTGGCTAGATATGATTGAAAAGAACTTAAGTGTTAAAAAATAAGATGTCTACATTCTCCAGAGTATGACCTAAAAGTGAAGGTGCAGCAATTAGTCTGGAAGATTTTTCTCCTTCTGTCTAGGACATTTTCAAATTCAGTTTATAAAAACAGTAGACAAGTAAGATAAAATAGGATTTTAGTCAAAGTAGTTATAGTATTCAATGACTTATTGCTTTTGTTTTGGGGTATTGCAATTATCTTCGTGGAAGATTAATAAATGTATTCAACAATGTGCTTTGATCTGGTATAATTTAGTTTCATAGTAGTCCTATCCAACTGCTAATAAGTTTCCAGGTATATCCCAGGACATTTATGAATCTTAAACTGGAAATCTGTAGTAATTGAAGAAGTTCTCCTGTATAGGACAAAGTTGCGTGGAATTCTCTTTTTTCAGAGAAATAGTTCAGCTGAATCACATTTTGGAATGGAAATAGTAGTTGCATTACCTTATTGCCTGAAAGTCCTCTATGTCCTCACCCTCAGAGCTTAAGACAACCCATCCTTGGTTAATAAGTATAAATCCAAACTCCATGAATTTATGGAAGCAGTCTAATTTAAATATTAACTTCCCCCAAAAATGGAAAAAGTCAGTATTAGGAGTTGCCAATGCCTGATTCTAGAAAAGAAAAGGACTCTAAAAGTGATGAGTTAAATTTACGTTAATTTGAAAACTTTTACTGGGAATTTTTATATGTGCAAACTTGCATCCAAGTTTGACATTTATCAGGTTTAGTATCTTTAGTATCAGATTTAAATTCAGTTCATTATCTAATTTTACATATTTTCTTTCTTCAGTTCAACTTACAGAAAAAGATGCTGAATTTTAACCCTCAAAACCCAAAACTGTGATTCAAAATCAATTCTACGTGTATAAAAGATATCTTAAAGGCAATATTAATTTTCCTTGTCTTCTCCTTTTTTACTTTGAAAAGATTTGAAAGGAGCCCACACTCAGAGCAATTACAGAAAAACCGTGCTTGAATTTCTGACAACAGAAATTCATAAAACTGAATTCTGTCCCCTGGGAATGTCTTGTATGCTTGAAAGGGGGTATTTCTCGTTCAAAGATAATTTAAAGATACATTGTACAAAGTACCTAGGAGGCTGAGTGCTGAAGATATCATTTTGAACGTCCACAAAATTTATGGTTTTTTAATCTTTTCTTCTGCTTTTTGGCCCAATTTCATTAAGAAGAGTTTGTGCTTATTCACTTATCCATCTGTCATTCCCTTTCCTCTAATAACCCTTTACCTGCCGATCATTTAAACTCAATTTGACACAGAACTACAGAGCTCAAAACAAATATATGGTTCTGAGTTTTTAAAATTCACAGGTGAGTAGAAAGAAAAATATATATCTTATTGAAAGAAAACCTTCTTCGGGAGCTCAGGAGTTATTTATTCTTTCTGAATTCTAGGATGACTTGGGTTGACTTGAACCCTGGCAATTCCTGTTTACTCCTGCCAAGGTAATAAGTGGGAGAAGGGCATAGAAGGAACAAGAAATACATAAAAGACAGGTGAGACAGTAAAACAATAAACTGAAAATGCCACGAAGCAGATGAGTCATAGGTAGAAACAACACAAATCCCTGGGGAAATAGTTCAATTTGTTTCATTATTCACCAAAAAAGAAGTAACAAATCAACGTTATTTTTTAACTTTCCACTTTTCTAAATGCATTTGAGAAAATACTGAAAAAATAAAAAAAGTTGAACTGCTTGGAACTTTATAGGGATGAAGTGCTGGTAAATTCAAGACTGATATGATTACATAAGGTGTCCGGGTACAATGCACTGTGATCCAGGACCATAATCAAACTTTTATGTATGTTAGTGAGCGGTCACTTACCAGCTGAAATTAATATCTCTGTTTCAACACTGCATTTACAACCTTGAATCACACTAGATTTTGTGATTTTAACAATTGCCTTAAATACTTACATGCACACAGATTTCCTGTTTGAAAGATGTTTATAAATTTTGCACTGCATTTTCCGTCTCTGAGAACATCTCTGGTGAAGGAAGCAGAAATGAATGAATAGTTATTGCAGTATTTAGGATTCTAATTTTCACAACAAATTTTTTAGAATCTAGGCCTTTTGCATCCTATACCCACATGTCTTCCTTCAGCACATGAAGCATTGAAGTCTTTGAAAAAAATCTGTAACTGTAAGCTGCTGAAAAAGCATTTTGTCACATAGCAAATGCAGGTGAATAAATCTGCCTGATCTGCACTGCACTTTGCTATGATTTGATATAGATACAGGCAAATACACAAAATCTAATATATGATAAAAATCAAATGCACATGTGCTGACAGTTTTTGAACCTCTTTTGAAGTACATAAAATCTTAATAAATTCTTTTTGTCTTTTGCGAATTTGGTATTTTCATAGTGTTTGTTCTTCTGAACCTACCTTTTTGATTCCAGTTTTGTTATTCCCAAAAACAAACATCAGTAAATCATTGCACCAAGTCATTAATTTTGCCAATCTATCTGACAAATGCATGAGTTTTGGCTTTGTTCAGATCTTTTTTAGGTTAGATATAATTTGATTAAAATCAGTTTTTCTGAAATAGACAATAGCCTTAAGTTTGGAAAAAAAATATTGCTGAAATACGAGTAACCTCACCATTTTAGACCTAGAGCCATAAAAATCTATGGCAGGAAGATACATCTTGCTGTTGTATTTGGGGGATCATCTAGGCCAAATCATTCAGCCCAAAGAAGGACTGAATTCAAAGCCAGAGACAGATTTCCCTTTGTCCTTTTGGGCTGAGCTTTGACTTATGAAAGGGCAGGATTTCACCCCATCTCTGGAGAAGCTGGTCCATGTTTAATCACTTTTACACCCACATCGTAAAGAGGCTTTTCTTCACAGAATCACAGCGTGAATGAGGTTGGAAAAGACATTTAAGATCATGGAGTTCAACGTACAATTTAAAATCTCCTCATAACTAAATCATGGCACCGAGTGCCACACCCAGTCTTTTTTTTTTAATATTTAATTAAAATTATTTTTCTGTCAACCTTGTGCCTATCGCACTGTCTTATGCATGTCAGTGAAAAAAACTGGCATCTGATAGTTGATTTTCAAGTTTAAACTACTCATTCTAAATCCCTCCCATTTCTCTGCCTGCCACTGAAATACAGGTTAGTTTTAACAACTCTCTCTGGTAGCACAGATTTAAATTAAGATGAACACTAATGCTTCACTGAGTTTGGAAAGATATCCGCATTTATTTCTTCCTTTATATCTTTTTACATATTTATGCCTTTTATAATTCAATGATCAGTGTTATATTAGGATAATGAGTAACACTTTTTTATTTGTATATGGATTCTTTTATTTATATAATTGATTTTCTCTGTTTTGAAGGCGAGTGTTCTGATTCTATTTAAATATGGTCTGTCAATGTCATGTCTTTTATGTGTGAGAGGTCAAATTAATGATTAGGAATTCTAAAGCTTAGAGGTGGAGTTTGTCATAAAGTTTACAAAACCTTTAACACCTTAACCTTTAAGGCTACTAAATAAATGAAAATATGTCAGTTTTC
Organism: Cisticola juncidis; assembly: GCA_013400215.1. Taxonomy (NCBI): domain Eukaryota; kingdom Metazoa; phylum Chordata; class Aves; order Passeriformes; family Cisticolidae; genus Cisticola; species Cisticola juncidis. Next base: position 173,821 of record VXBR01007645.1, on the reverse strand, counting down.
CATTTTTGGGTATTATAAGGTTGTAATACTTTAATAAAGGACCTTCATTGTTAAGAGGCATGAAAACCTTTGGAATGGATTTGCTTTGGTTGGGAGAGCCTGGAAAGACCTGTTTTGATGACAAAGAAGAAGTAGCCATCCAATTCTTATTTATTCAGTTAGAAAACTGGATTGTCACAGTCACTGTGCCATAGGTAAATTGTCAGTGATGCACTGGCAGTCAGTGAGCGCATTTATGAGATGACAGGTGATTCTATTCACTTAAGCACAAGTGTCTCTTATTAGACGTAATAAGAAAAAGTGCTAGTTTATATTAATTTGTTTTCTTTCTATTCTTCTATATGTTTTCCTTAAAACTTCTTCTGAAAATGAAGAGCACATTACATAGCAGGAAATAAAAAAATCCGAACCAAATGAAGAAGATTAAAAGAAAAAAGTGACTTTTGATGGTTTCTGTCAGACTATAGATTCAATTTTCCAACACTTTTATTCAGTATGTCCTAAATATGTCAGATCCAGACATTTACTTAAAATATGTTTTTTTGGTCTGCTGTTTTCTAGTCTTCCTAGTATATTAGCCAAGATGAACCTAAAATAGGTTATAGGAAACATCTAAAATATGCTATAGGAACACATATTCATAATCATAGTGATTATCATACTAAACAAAGTGATGGAGGATTCTTTGTCACAGTAAACTAACTGGTTTCTCAACACCTACTGTTTTTCTAGGAAACACCAATAATTTATTTATTTTATGTATTTGCTTTCACTTGAAGTTATTATTTTTTGAAAAAACTCTGTATTGCCATACATCCATGAATGGTATTGCCTCTGTTGATAACCTCTGTAAAGATGTTCCATGGTCACAGTACATAAAATACACACCTGCTTTTGTGAAAGGAATTTTACACTTTTTTTTTTTTTTTTTTTTTTTTTTTTTTTTTTTTTTTTTTTTTTTTTTTTTTTTTTTTTTTTTTTGTGAAAGGCATATGACAGTAGTTTAAGTGCACTAGTAATGGATTTTATGTATCCCAAGAACACTTTTTCTTAGTAAATTACTCATTCAAGGTAAATGATGGGAAACCAAAGTTAACATTTTATAGGGTTTACAGACAGAGGTGTGATGCAAAAGATATATGATTCTTTACAGAATCTAATTTTTACAGGGTGAAAGTATTCATATGCACTCAGATTATAAGTTTGTATTTTTATGTGTGTAAGAGCAGAATAATTTTGTTCAATGAACAAAAGAGGTATGTTTCAGGATTTCATTTTCTTTGAACTTTTACATATTTTATTTATTTTTTGTTATAAACGCCAGGACAATTTATTTCCAAAATAATAATTTGGTTTATTAAAAAAATCAAATCACAAATTTAGGTAGAAATCAAATGGAAGAATTCAGGCATAATACATAAAACGAAACCCCCACAAAACAGCGATACCTACTTGACAGAGTTTTCCCAGGAAAAGAGTCAAGGGTGACTGTTGAGACACAGAACTGGCTGCCCGTTGTCTCTTGCTCGGTACACGAATTTGCCTGCTTAGAAACTCGGCTTAAATACCCTTTATTTCCCCTCCGGCAATGTACCAGGTAAGAGCCAGAGTGACGTTTAGGGCTTTGCGTTCCACTGGAGTCAGTGCTTTCAGACTCGGTGTCAGTTAAGCACCGGTGATTAGGGTGTTTGAATAGAGTCCCTTGTTCGATTGTTAAAGTGTTAATGTCCCGGTCAAGTCCTGGCTTTGAGGCGGCAGCGATGTCAATTATCTTCTCAGGGATTTTTGGATGTTCTATCCTCACCTTCTATTTCGGGTACCCGGACAAACTATCAAGGTGCTTAACAGGAGTTTGTGAGACGTGGGGACTGAGCACGTACACTTCTATCATACATTATACAATATATTACAGTTTCCAGTTTAATTTAAAAAAAACATGAATTAAACATTCTAATTTTTCACATTTTTTAACTCCTCTTTCGAGTTTACCTAAAAAAAGAGAGTGGAAAAGTTTGCTTTTGATTAAAAGAGTAAAGTAAATATATCTAGTTTTATTTTCCCTATCTTTCTGTAGGTTTAGTAAAATGTCTGAAGTAAAAAAATAGAGCAAATGGAAAATAGCAGTACAGTCATTGCTGTTAGAGCCTTTGTCATCTTCCTTGAAACTTAGTCATCTAGCATGGGCAAAAACTTGGCTTCAGTTTTCTCTTCCACCATAGGAAATACGAGTCTTTCACATCTTAAACATCCACTCTCCTGAATGATCTCATATTTTCCTCCTGATTTTCCACTTCAATTATTGTTGCTCTTGTAGCCCTTTGGAAAAAATTAAATTGATTCCAAGAAAACTATCTGGAGAAAACGATCAGAAGTTGGCAGTAATTTTGATGATACCTAAACTGCAATGTTACAGAGCTAAATTTTCCTCAAAACTTTTCTCAGGATAATATGTTGGAGTCTCTGAGAAAAAATCAAGTTTAAAATATCCTAGCAATGCAGCAAAGTTCAGAAAACCTAGAAGTGATGAATTTTCCAGATTCTACTTCAATGCAATACTTCTTCAGAATTCTCTCTATGCTCTGTATTCAGGTTTGGTAACTGATATAAAGAACAGGGGGAAAAGTCTACCAAACACCCAATTTTGGCTATGGTTTCATTTTTTCTGTCTTTTTTTTTTTTTTTTTAATTTGTTTAAAATATAATATAGCTAGAAAGAAGTGTTAACAATGCAGAAAATAAATCAATATAGGCTAGAATCTAAATCGAGAACATCAGACTAGAGTAGAATATCAGGTTAGAGAAGCACTTAATTCTACTAAAGTAGTTGAGGCAGTGTTTTTATTTCTATTTTCAATCTAACTTGGATGACATTTTGTAATTTCCAAGAACAGATTTATTGAAAGTAGTCTTGATCAATCTGCAAGAAAGGAATAACATTGATGGGGATAGATTCATCAGTTCAATGCTTGCTGGAGGTTGGTGGCTCCAAGATTGGTGTCATCAGAAAAATTTGGGGATTTTGTCTATGGGGTAATCTATTGACAGCTGACAGGAGGAAAAAGAGTTCTATCTAGAAGCTAGTGAGATTTATTGATAGAGCTTTAAACTATCTTGAAAGGAGGAAAGAGAAGAAAGTGGTACTGGCAAAAAGTTGAACATGAGCCAGCAGAGCCCTGGCAGCCAGGAGGCACCAGACAGCCTGGGGTGTCCTGGGGGCATCAGGCACAGCATGGCCAGCAGGGCAAGGGAGGGGATTGTCCCCTCTGCTCTGCACTGGGGCAGCCTCACCTCCAGTGCTGGGGGCAGGTCTGGGTGCCACAATGTGAGAAAGATGTTAAAGTATTCTAGAGCATCCAGAGAAGGGCAACAAAGACGATGAAGAGTCTGAAGGGAAAGATGTTTGAGGAGTGCCTGAGGTCACTTGGTGTGTTCAGACTGGAGAAAAGGAGACTGAGGGGAGACCTCAGTCTATAACTTCTTCATGAGGGGAAGAGGAGGAATAGGCACTCTGGTGACCAGACCAGGAAGGAATGGCTGAAGTTGTGTCAGGGGAGGTTTAGGCCAGTTATTAGGAAAAATATTCTTCACCCAGAGGTTTGTTACCCACTGGAATAGGCTCCCCGAGGCTGTGGTCACAGTACCAAGACAGACAGAGCTCAAGAAGTGTTTGGACAATGCCCTTGGGCACATGGAGTGACTCCTAGAGAGAGAGCCTATGCAGGGCTGGGAGTTGGACTTACTGATCCTTGTGGGTCCCTTCCAGCTCAGCATATCCTGCAATTCTGTCTTTGTCGTGGTTGGGGGCGAAGTGAATTTTCCAGGGGGCAGTGGGCAGGCCAATCAGTAAATTCTCTGTTGTGTTACAGCTATGCACATAAATGTAACATTTCTGGATGTATTTCTAAATAATGGAATTCTCATTGTTGTGATTGTGTTTAATATTTTATACAAAATTAAGTTGGAAATCCCTACTTCAGAATAAAAGTACTTTAAACTGAATAATTTGCTTTCTTTACTGATTAAATTTCAAAGTAATGAAATAAAAAAATAAATTCAAATTCAGGTGAACACTGATTCTATAATTCTGTGAAAAGTAATCCCTAGATTCTATACCACAAAACCCCTTTGAATGCACAGAACATCAGCTTTCAGTGTTCAGTTACCTTATTAATTTTGTACACTGGGAGAATGCAGGCAATGGGATTGTCTAGCTCTGTTGCTACTTTTGTGGTGTTGATGGGAGAAGCTTTTGTAAGTATTTCTAAAATGCCCTGTTATCAATGATCATTATTTTAAATATAGGTTTTCAAACTGCTTGTATGTTTTGTTAGTTATGTCCACAAGTAATATCTTTAGTACACACGGGGCTTAAGTTAGCACAAGCAATAAAAATTTGCAAATGCAAGATTGGAAAACAATTAGACATTTTGGTGGATATGTAATTATATTTCTTTTGAATATAATTCATAGATTAATTTCCAGAAAAAGCCTGTGTAAACAGAGCTCTGAATGGAGTTGTTGCGGTAGACTTATTACAGTTAATTCTTTAAGCTAAAACTTAATAGATATGATTTGTGAAAGTCAGCACCTCTGCTAATCTTTCTATACAATATCAAAACTCAATATGCAAACATTATTACTCATTGAAGTAAATGGAAAAAGTGATGGCTTCATGCAGTAGCAGTTAGGACCATAAATAAATTCTTTAGTACAGAATGAGCTTTTGTTAGTGAAAGTAATAGAAAATTGCAAATAAGGGATTGTTCGGGAATCGTAAAATACTGAGACACTGCAACTGGATGCTTAAAACATGTCATTATTGCCTTGAACAATTAACAGTCATGAATAATTAACATCTTCCTTTCCTTTGAATAATTAGGAAAACAACAGAAAGAACAATATATGTAATTGTATATTTTTGGCTTGTCAATAAGGATATTTTTTGAACATGTTAACTAAATTAAATGCTCTTTATATTGATAAGATCAACTCTGGTTTTACATATCCAATATATTTTATACTGTCCACCATCTTTATACTTGTCCACCATTGACAAGAACCATGGAAATACAAATCATATTTAATTGTAACAATTTAAAACAAAGCTACTATTTATGTTAGTACCCATTTACTCTAAGTTATCAAACCCATGCCTCTTCAGTGCTTTTATGTCCTGTATACCAGCTGTTATTATTGTTGTTGTGATGGGTCTTCATTACTAAAACATTTGTAAGAGTTGCAGTTACTCCTTCTCAAAATCACCTTTAGCTTTCATACAATATCCCACTACTTGAATGCAGAATTTTTTCAGAATGTTTTGTTGTTTCTTTGTTGAAGATGGCTTGATTCCATGGAAACTGAATTTTTATATATTTGTGAAAATTATTTCCTACTCATGCTCTTTCCAGCCATTCAGGTGAGCAGGAACTGGTCACAGGGTCATTTGGAAGTGATTTAAAGGAGCTGATCAAGCAGCACTCACCCTCTTGGGGTATGAGAACTTACCAAGATACTCCCTGAACTAATTCATCCCGCTGATTATTACCCACTGCTGGTTGTCCACGTTGGCAATGATGAGATTGACAAGGCCACCAGGATAATTAAAAAGGACTTCAAGGCTCTGTGTGGATTGTCTGGTGGCACAGGAGACCAGGAGGTGTTCTACTCAGTTCCTTTGGTATCAGGGATGAACCATGAAAGGAACAAGAAAACACAAGTTATCAGTAATTGACTGAAAGGCTGGCGCCATCACTAGAATTTTGGTTTCTTTGACCATGGGGCAATTTTTACAACATCAGGCTTGCTAGAGTTGGATGGGCTTCATCTGTCTAGGAAGGACAAAAGGATTCCATGCGTTTGCAGGACTGATTGAGAGAGCTTTAATCTAGATTTGAAAGGGGGAAGGGGAAAAGAGCAGACCGTCCAGAGATGAGTTGAAACATAAGTTTTATATAGCTATTATCATGTGATTTACATATATCTCAAAAGTCTGTATGTAACTAAACTGGTATTGATTTATTAAAATATGAATATCAATCTAATATCAATATTCAACTGTGACGAACAAAAGACTCTCTAACAGTTAAAGTTAGAAAGTGTATGTTTATCGCGACGCCGGGCAGCACATGGGATAGCTCCCTAATGCACACTGCAAAGATCACAGGTAATTACAAAGCCTTTTATTTACAAAAATGTTGAATACACAACATACAAATGCATATTCATACCCGTCACTTCCTCTTCTCCGCTTCATATGCTAATTGACACAAAGGCTATTAAGCATGCATAGTTTGTTCCCAGAAATGGGTCGGTGGTCCTTTTGTGAGGAGTGGTCACCAAAAGGAGGAAGTAAAACGAGTCTTCCTCTTTCTAAACTTTCAACCTTTTCAATGCAGATGGCTGGTAGAACTCCCTGTTTCCTGTTTTCCTGGACTATTTCAGTGGGTTTCTGGAAACAGGAGGTCTGGTGTTGTATTGATTAGTTTCTCTGTTTGACAAGCAATGAGTTATTAAATCCGCGGTAGCTTATCTTAAATCCGGTTTCTTTTAACCATCCTCTAACTTTTAACTGATTTCAGCAAAGCTTATCTATTCATTTCAGCTAAATCAGCAACATCTATTGTTAACTATAACCTTAGCTTTTCTCAAAGCTTCAAAATTAGTGTCTCAGTATCATACTAAGAAAGTCCATAAAAATGATTTAAGGACAACTAAAAACTTTGCTTCTGTTATAGGTTGACACAGTTTGGTTTTTAGTTAAAGTGGAAACAGTTCCCTGTCAAGACCTTGGAATCGTTTTGAGACAAGAACCTATCAGAGTTCACTTTTGAATATTGACATATTGTTGGACCACTGAGAAAGCTAGATGCGACTTTGAGAAACACCCATATAAAACTCTGAGTGGGTGCCAGCCAGCCCTTTCCTTCCAGCCGCAGAACAGGTAACGTGGAGCGGGGCCCTTGTGTCAGAACGGCCCAGGCCGGCCCGGCCCTGCTCCTCCCCGTGTTCGGGGAGGGAGGGGAGGGGAGGCTGCCACCCCCTCGGAGCCGGCTGAGCCGGGAGGGAGCCGGCGGAGCCGGGCCCTTGATAGCGCCTGTGGGCCCAGCTGGGCCGAGCCCACCCCCATTGCCACCGAGCGGTGGGCAGGGCCTCCCTCCCTCCCTCTCCTCCAGTGACTCGCAGGCAGAGAGGGAAAAGGGAGGAAAGCCCCGCCACTCTGAAGAGCACAGACTGGAGAAGCTGCTGCCCAGCAGAGAGCACATGACCATCGCAGGCCTGGGCGGATTTAACCTTTTCTTAGCAACAGGAAGCTTTTGAGGATTAACTCTTCCGAGAGAGAGAGAGATGGGCAGAGTGAACACAGAGAAGACCCAGCATGAGGTCAGATAGAGGGAGAAGAGTGAAGGATGGAGGAGTTACCTCCTGGCTGGACTTCAATTAGAGCCATAGAAATGAACTCTAAATGTAGTTTATCCCTTCAAATCATGAGAAAGATATGCATTTGGCGAAATGATTGTTTATTTGTAGATTTTTGAGCAAAAATGTTTGTGATAGACTGAGTAGTATTGCATTAGAATCTGTGATTCTTGTAGTCCCATGAGATGCTTGAACAGAGAGAGATGAGAAGCCCTTTGAGCCAGTGAAGAAGTGAAGAGGCATCTCTGTTCCCTGTGACGAGGAATCCTGTGCCTGTGGAGTTGTTAATCTGTAAAAGGTGACCCCAGTATGCCCAAGTTCACACGACCCATGGGCAGCTTGGGAAACTGGGAGGAAGGGTTGGAGGGGTCACAGAAGCAGGTTTTCCCTGGCAGGTGTTTCTGTGACAGTTAAAACCCACATGAGAACTGTTCTAATTCTGTGTGGGATTCATAATTCTACGAGAGATTCCTTCTCCTATAGAAGTATGGAAGACTATTTTTCAAAGAGTGGAACTGACTGAAAATCACAAACTGTCTCTCTATGTTGCTTGTGGGAAGGTGAACAGTTTGTGGGGAAAAAACTTTCAAAAGTTTCTTTTTTTTTTTCTTTTTTTCTTCCTTTCATGCGCGTTATAAAACTATCTTTGTAACCTTTAATTTGGGCCTGTTTTGAGTTTTTCTTCCCAAAGTCTGTCTTACAGAAAGAAAAGAGAGTAGGCACAAAAACCATCACAGCTTTTCATGCAATTACAAGTGTTTTATTTTCTTTTAACTCGTTTTAGTACAATGTATTTACAAAATATGATAAAATTGAATACATACAGGTTAAAATGAATAAAAGAAAGATCAAGAAGTGGTGCAAACAAATGACATTTGGAATGCTATATACAGACACAGAATAAAATAGAAAAACTATTATTTATAAACCAAGCAGAATTTTACATAATTCTTAAGGTGATATTTTTAACAATAGCTGTAATAGTAATTTTTGTGGCTGGTTCAATTAGTTACTGATGACTCAACCTTTTCCGATTTCTCGTTAGCATCACAGTAAAGAATAGGTCTTTGCATCTCTTACAAATCCATCAGTTGAGCATGCATTTCACTTGGGAGCCATAAAGTAGGTTTTGAATTGTTAATGTCTTATGAAATGTCAGTATGATGAATTGTCTTTTGAAAGATGTAGAAATGTCAACTTTAGACAGACACAAAGTTGTGATGTATATTGCGCAACAGTATTTGCATAATGTTTGGTCATCAAACTACTTTAAATTCAAGCATTAAAAATATGGAGCAAAACAAATTCAAGGTTTATTAAAGCTGGAATAGATTCTGTGTGAATATCTGAAATATTGTAATTAGTTTACATAGTTATTGCAATCACATAAACTATAAGTTTCAGGTTATTCTTGACTCTGCAATATCTCCTATGGCTGAAATTTTCAATATTAATTACTAGCCAGTTTGTTAATTGTATATATAGGATTTCTCAGTGACAGACAAAATTCATTCTCATTCTTCTTTAACTAGGAATGAGCCTGCAGTGACAAAGGTTGGAATCTCAGCAGCAGAAATTATGCCTAGTCCAGCCAATTGCATCAGGAAGACATGTTCAGTGGCCACAATGGAGAAACATTCCTGGGTTTTTCTATGCTCAAGAATCTGTGGTTATAGGGCAGCTGGAAGAGTTCTAATGTGTCCTAGCCTGCTTACTGCCAATCTGTCTGACAACAGAGATTTCCACACCCTCAACAAAGCAGGAAACCTTAAACCTGGAGCAATTTAAGTGAAAATGTGGACAATTACATAGTAGGATTCAACAATAGATGCCAGATAGATTATTTTTACATTATACAGATATAAACTGTAAAATTTACCTGTATGGCATGCCTCAGTGAAGGATTTCTGCCAGGTAAGTCTTGATGAGATGAAAAAAAATTCTATTAACAGGCAGGAGATATATTGAGTAAACTAAAATGATTTTTAGCTTGCTTATTTTAGTCGATCATCAAGTTCCAAACATCCCCTTGGCAATATAGATTTTCTCACGAAGAATGCATCTGAAGGTCCTCCCTATGTTTTATTCCATAGTAATTGTTGAAGACTGGGTCTTGTGTTCAAAGTGATGTCTTTGAATCCTCCAACTAGGCAGCTCATATAATATTAAGGGTATTAATACGTAAAATGTAGCCCCCTTTAATAAACAGAAAACCAGTAGAGAAGGAAGATTACATTTTTTTTCAAGTAAAAGTTTTATGAATATCTTGAGATTAAGCCTTCTCTTCCAATTAAACAAACATACAAGCAAGTCAAATCTTCTAGATAGAAGGTGGTTTCAAATATTTGAACTTAGGATACATATGTAGACCAATGTCAGACTAATGCTTTCTTCTCAGCCTCAAAATCGTTCTTCAAACTTACTGAATAATTTAGAAGACACTGTATACTCCAGAGTTAATGACACTGGCATCTATGTATCTTTGGTTATAACTGAATAGCAAATTATTTTCTAACTTGTGGATCTCAATTCCCTTTTCGTTAAAAGGAATTCAAGGAATGGCTTAACTGTTTTTGTGTCCTAATTAGTTCATGTATCTGCCTCTAAAATTAATTATTTTGTCAATAATTAGGCAACTGCAATTGCAACTGTGAACTGTGTTACAAAGCATTTTATTTTCTTATAATTCCAGTTGGACTGTTTTGGAGTGTTAAAGCAGCATATTTGGGAGGCGTATCTTCCTTTGTCAGAAACACTAATCCCTCTTGAAGTACAGTCCAAGAGATTTTAATTTTTTCCTACAAGAAGTAGTTCTTGGAAGACTTAAAGATAAAATGTGTGATTTTATTGCATGGGAGTGTGTGGCAGTGCATGTTTTTTAAATGTGTTGTTCTGTAATAAGTTCTGTTTGATGTAAAGTTTAATTCCTTTGTGTTAAGTTCAGTTCCATGTACCCTTCCCCCACCTAATTGGTATTCCTTTGTTTGGTCTTCTCCACGTGTATGCACCTGCTGTTATGCGGCAGCCCGTTACTTGTCCATCATCCTTCCCGCCTTTTGCTGATCCCTTCGTGCCTTTTGTTAACCTTTTCCTGCCTTTGGTTTCCCCTCCCAACTCCTTGTAACTGGTCCAAAGTGCCATCCTTCACCCCCATCTTCCCCAGAGACTGTACCCCACTGGCTAGAAGCAGCCAACCCCACCCCTATTTCCTCCCCTTTTGCCTCCCTTAAAACACCGTGTAAACCGCGTGTCTGGGTCGGATCCGGGACTCAGAACTGGGCAAATAAACCCACTCTGCTGTACCTAGATTGGACCCCTCTTTCTTTTTCCTCTGCCTTGCTGCAACGACATCTCCTCAAAGCCCCTTTCAGGGCAAAAGAGCCCGCAGGAGTCAGCCCTGCTCACGAAGCTGCGGGGCGACCCTCATCTGCGCTTGTCCCGGTGCCTGGGCCAGCTGAGGGCTAGAGCAGGAGGCTCACAGAGGCACTGGGGCAGGAGTGAGAGGGTATGTTTACAGAAAGGGGAATAAATAAAGGGTATAACATAAACCTTTTATTTCAATTTTCTACCAAAACAAACAAACAAAACCTTAAATTTTCTCTGAAAATTGCAAATAATGTTAAAAGCTTCAGTGTCTAAATATCTGTTGAGACCTTACAGATGTACTTAACCTATTTTATTAAAAATTATTATAAAACTATTTATATGCCTAATAATCCAAACCTCTTTATGATACCAACCGTGTTATTTTTTGACAATCTCTGATTGTCTAAAAAAATCTGATACTTTAAATCAAAAAAATTAAAGAATTAAATAATAGTGCAATGGTAATAATATAATTAACATAACTGATGATAGATTTTTCATTTTGGAATATTTATAGCTACTTTAATAAGATAACTTTGAAATTACATGCTAGTCAGAAGACAAAAATACATAAAAATTTTAAATATTAATTACATTGCTTCACCACCAGTACCAATATAGTGAATTAAACATAGTCTTTATGAAAATCTTTTAAATGGAAAATGTTTTCTTAAAGTTGTTCTTTTGACTATATATCTACCTTGTTAGGACTTTATATGTGCCAAGTCTCTTGTTGCCTGTGAGGCTGTAGCCTCCAGAGGGCTATTATCATAGAGGATCACCGAAATGAAGCTGTTTTTCACAAAGTCTTTTCTCCACAGTGTCACTGCATTGTTTAACACAACTATGTCACATACTTGCCTCAGCAATAAAAATGTTAAAAATATATTACTTCTGTATAGTTCCTCTTCCTATTTCTTATTTCAGAATGAATAAGAATTTTCTAAAGGTAAAACTGAAATCCATTTAAAACCACAAGGCCTAGTTCTAAACTTAAAGATAGAGAAGTCTCAGGTTTTTGGCATTCTTTGTTCCATGCCATTCGTCAGCGTATAAATTCTATTATTTTTATGTGCTATACTTCATGTCAATATTGAAAGCATAAATAATTTGAATATTCATCTAATATCTGAACTATATTGAAATAATTAAGCATGAAAATAATATTTAAAAGACACTCTAATCACTTCATTTCTTAGTATCTCTTCTTAATTCCTGTTTTATTGTTAAGTTAGCCAGCAAAAGAAAGCAGATAAAGCTATTTTTAGATTCTTAAATTAAGCCATTAATCAGGCATAATTCAAAACCCCTGATCTTTCATCTTATTTCTCTTATTAATGAAATGTACCAGTTAGGTTCCCATAATAATATTGTCAATTTCAACTTTAAATATCTCATTGATTATAAAAGCATATTAGAAATAAAAGATTATCATATGATGAGGTCTGCACCCCACTGTGCAAAATTTTCAACAAATTTCATCAGCATATGTTATAAGGATAAAATCAAAAGGCTAAGGGAAGTTTGAACAAATGAGTACCACTGAATATGTCTGAGAAAAAGGCATTCCTTGTAAGATTTTCATTTGTATTGTTTCCAGTGACCACTTAATACAAAATTAGGACTAAGTCTAGTATGATGGGACTTTTGTTTACAGTTGGAAGTAATCTTCACTGGATAAAAGTATATGAACCTCTTTGCTCTTCAGCTTTGCCCATTTTGTATTTCTGCTACATTGAGACATAATCTCAGGTATGAAAACTGAGATACTGGAAAAGAACTAAGCATTCCTTATGTTGTCCTCAGCAAAAGGCAACAGAGAATCCTGTCAAAATGCACTTCTTATATGTGTGTAGCTGAGTCAAACAAAAGAACCCATAATTTCAAAAAGACCCTTTTCCACCAAAGCAAAGAGGCATAAATTTCCTGCCTTCACTGGCATGGGGGGAACCAACTCCACATGCCTTGCCTTATCTCTCTGAAATACACTTACCAAAGAAACAATTGACCCCCTGAATCTTATTTGTGACAGATATTATACACCTGACACACTCTGAGTTTAGTCTCCAAAGCCAATATATATTTTACGGAAAAATTGAATCAGACAACTAAAATATATAACATTTCTATTTTAAGCCTTGGATAACTCCTAAACAGGGCAGTAAGGATTCCATTTAAAAGTAGCAGAGGAAGGAAAGAAACACAGCTTGCAGCTTGGGAGAGTCAATACAATATGCCATGTTTTCCCAATGTTTTCCTTTAGTTCTGACGCAGAATCTAAGGCTCTAGTGGATAAACTTTTCACGGAGTTTCAATGCAATGTGTGTATTATTTGAATAGTTCCAGATGGAAGGGACCTACAATGATATTTTTGTCTACGTACCTGACAGCAATGCCCAAATTTAAAGGGTATGCTATAAGGGTATTGTGCTGAGTCACATTGAAGAAAAATGTAGCATAGGAAGTTACAATTTTTTAAATGCAGTAGCAAGCCAAATGCAAAAGAGAAAAAAAAAAATCACAGAAAGCATAGCCAACCCTATATTTTTCATAATAAAAATGGAAAAAAAATCTTAGCTATTTTAGAGAGCCATTTCACAATGTATAGCCTTGGGACTTCAGTTACAGGAGTTCTACATATTCTCTTACCCAGTGTTGGATATAGCATTAAATCAAACTTTGACTATTATTTTATTTTATTGATTATAAAGTTTTTAATTGTCCAGTGGCCTAAATGATGACAAAAAAAAAAAAATGTAAAAAGGAATCAAAATAATAATTCTTTGAATGCTTGATCTCGATTTTAGTTTTAAGGTTCTTGAAAATATAACTGCATGTGGTATCATTTCTTGATCTGGAGGCTACTAAATTAGGATTTTCTCAATTACATATCTCAACATAAGCTGTGAGGAAAACTGAAAGTCTGAGTCTTGGTTGTGTAAAATTAAGAAACATTTCTCATGCATCTTAAGCATGTTGAATATTTATTATAACTGCCATAGAAGACCGTCTAGAAGACAGTCAGAGCCAGTATCAAAGGACATTCACTTCTATATCAAGTACACTGCTGAAGTAATTTTAAATTCAATGTATTCGTTACACTATAGTAAGTGTGCTAATGTCTTTCTATAGCTTTATTCCTGTCACCAAGCCTTTGTGTGAGAATGTTGGAACAAAGTACATTAAAGTGGTTTCTAAAACAAAGAATCCAAGTGGAATGGAATGCAAAATGACATTTGTTTTTACTGTAAATAATCTTCATTCTACTTGGAGTCTGCATTAATCAGTGATGTTGTAGCACAACCAAGGAAATCTAACTAAGATTGCTAAGAATCTAACTAAGAGTGCTCTTAGAGAAATTATTGTTATGGGATGGCTTCTGAGCTTTACTAGAATATCATTAAGCTTTATACACTTCTCTTAATGGTAATTCAATTTTAGTTTCTTAGAAATAAATCTCAATTATGAAGCTTATGCAGTACTTGTACAGCACTTAGAAAACCTCTGTGTAACAAGAACAATCAAAGACCTATTCTATAAGAGGAGAAAGAGGATAAAACAGAAAACAAAAATCTGTCATAAATTGGTTGCATACACCAATAAATGGTGATAAAGCTGAATCCTTTATTCTTACTGTTGAACTGAGACAAAATGCTATTTCATGCAATTACAGAAATTCATTTGCACTTTATTAAGAATATTGCTGCCAACATAAATCACTAAAGAGAGCATCATTATCCAATTAAAAATATACACTATAACTTTTTAAAACTGACCGGAAGTGGCTGTGCTTTCTTACTTTTTTTATATCCAAGAGCCATAAGAAAGAGTGAATGTCTTATATTTAAGAAAACAGTAAAATTAATTAGTAAATATGGATTTTTTTCTCTCTGATACCTTACTAGTAATTCAGTGAAAGAGGATACTAATGTGTGTCCTCTTGCCCCTCCATCCCCATCTTTTTCTAGCTACATGTACAATACAATCATAGGAAATATGTGTTTTATATGAGGAGATAAGTTGATGAGTTGCCTAGCAACAACATCTGTGTCCTTTTCCCTTCGGTATGTAGTATGTATCCATGTCTAGAATGCGATTTATCTTCATTAGACCTAAGCAATTGAGGTTGTCAAGTCTCTGGTGACCATTAGGTATCTGATAACCATACATTTTGGGTCAGTCAGATGTACTTACAAGCAAAATAAAAATTGCATAAATCCTCTATCCCATATTTTCATATTATGGCATCATTAACATTGGAGTATTGCCTCCCACTTTGTTGGTCCCTATTTTTATTGACATCCATTCAGTAAGCTGTGAGAACAGAAAGGGAAGACCAAACCTTTATTATCAATTTTTCTTGTGACAGTGTCTTTGTCCTAATTACAACTGACTTATCATAGCCGCATCTCTTGTATTTCAGAAAAAATTCTTAAGATACTTTTTTTCATTGTATCACCCAGTAAGTCTGAAAAACTCATTAAAGTCACTAAATGCAGCTCTGGATCACTATTATACAATTTCACCTTATTTGAAAAATGAAATAAACCAATTACCAATATTAAAAAAAAAAAAAAAAAGGCCAATGATAAACCCACTGCTACTTTCCCTAAAAAAACCCCAAACACTCACACACTAAAAAACCCAAAGACTTCAAAACCCATAAAACAACAAACAACAACACACTATATATATGTTTCTATATGTCTATATTGAATCATATGTATGTATACCAATATATCTATGGATACATATACATGCACATACATATCTGCATATGTACATAAAACCCATTGACATTTCTGCCTCAAATCTATGCTGCAGCTGCAGTTCAGGTATTAGTAACTATGCCACAGTCATCTTACAATGATTTATTCCTCTCCAGAAAAAACCTTAAAACCCTTGATAAGGTTTCTCTGAGGTGATATAGACTACACTAATTCTCATATTCCTAAGGTTTAATATAATCCTTACATAAATGTTTAAATTTTGAGCTGTTTCTTATGCTTTCACCACTTATATCTAGCTTACAAAACCTTAGTGTGTCAGATTCTTAAGAAGCAGTGCTTCTATCTAAGACACATGTCAAGGGACACAGAGAAATATTAAGAGACTTAGACCTTCTTGGATGGGGAGTGCAAAACCATTTTATTCTAGTTTAACCATGGCTTTTTATCCCTACTGAATATAATTCTGGCAAAAGAGAAAATCTGAAATAAAAATATCAATGCTAACCATTTAAATTCTGCTAACATATTTGTGAAAATTATTTTTCTTAATTTCTTCAAAATGTGAAGAGTCACAACAGGTGAAATGGAAACTGGAAGTTCCATTCTTTAAAATAACCTCATCTTACTTGCACATTCTATGGTTATTGAACTTATTGAACAGCATGGCTGAGGGTTTAGATTAAATATCTACATACATACATGCATATACACATATATTCAAATTAATCTTCTATTCAAGCAGATGGATATTTAATGTATGGATTTCCTTTATTGTAGTGATTCATCCTTTTTTTTTTCATGACTATTAAGAATCATTATGCTGACCTGGTAATACAGCACTGTGACCCAATGCTGAGCTACTTTTATTGTTACTACCCAGTTGGTATCTTAGACAAGCTTAGATGGCTTTTATTAACAATGTCATGATTGTGGAAGGATTAGACAAATGGATTTTTATTTCACTTTTAATTGCTGTGATTTGTTTTTCATAGATTGTTTGTAAATAAAGATCAGATCATTCTTCTAAATCCTTAGATTGAAAACTTAAAAAACCCCCAGCAACCCAACAAAGAACAGCTAATCAGATTACATACTAACTTGTTCTTAAGAAGATTATGATTCAAATTCCTGGTTGAATATGCAACTAGAATATGGAATTTTGGGTCTATAATTTAACATTGTTCTAAATACTAGGAGACCATTTCTTGACATAAAAGTGGATAGCCTTTAGAAATTCCTTTTTATTGACCTGTGAGAGCTTTAACAAACACTTTGCAGTAAGAAAATCTCTAGTCTCAGTCTGTTTTGCATTACTATGACTTCTGACTTTGATTTAAAAATATATTCTCATTACAAAGCAAAGAGAGATATGCAGTTTTCATTTGAAAATGGGATTAGAGAAAATTAAAATAATAATATAAAAATCTGAACTATTTATTTTAAATGGTATGCAACACTTAAAACGACATAGTTTAGAAAACTAGAGTAGTTGAGCATGTAATGCCTGGCATAATTTTAGTAAGGAAATAAGTCACATTACAAAATTGCAGATTAATTTTGTCTTTATGTCTTCTCATTTCACAATTGTGTCAAAATTTTAGGCAATACCTGCAAATTAGATATATGATTATTGATTGCAGTACTGCTGAGTATAGTATATTTAGTGGTTTGAGCAACAAGTTTTATTGATAAAAATATTCAATTGTGCATGCTAAGTAATATTTGTGCATATAATAGTGATCTGAGTGTTCCCTTAGTTTTACTCCTTTGGCTCAAAAAATAAAAAATACAAAACTTTTTTTTTTTGCTAAACTTTATTTTTTTTTAAGTTCCAATTTTATAGGAGCACTTGTGTTCTCCCCCATGTGTGACTATGACCTCTGATCCATGAGACACTGAGTGCAATATCCATGACCGAATGTAGATATCCAGCAAAATCTTAATGCCTTCCTGGTCTGAACTCCATCAGTTATTACTGAAGAACAAAAATCTTCTCTTGACGTCATATATCCAGCCCAACATAAATATCTGTGATAATTTAAGGTTCTTAAAACAGTATCTAAAATAATATGTTTGATTCCCTCAATTATTTGTTAACAAATGTTTTATAACCTTTTTGCCTTCGTAAAATTTTAATGTTAAGGAGGAAAATACTATTTATAACATTTTTCAACTAAGGAACTAGAGAAGAAAAAATATAAAACTACAATTAGCTGCGGGATTTATGATTATTTCTGTCTTTCACTTTACATGATATTCATGATATTTACATTATATTCACTAAGTGAATATATATTGGCTGCCATTCTTATTCTGCACCAAGTAAGCTGTACACATGGTATACTACTTTTTTATACTCTGGATGCCATGGAAAGAGAATCTCAGTATGCTGTCCAGATAGATGTTGTGTTTGATGAACATAGGTCTGATGGGCTGAGTAAGACCAAGATGGTAGGAAATAACAGAAAGGATCCAGATGTACAGATATCCTTTCCTTTCCCTCAGCTTAGCAATGAGTTAAAATGGCTGTTCCACAGAGATATCATTCTTATTGTAGTTGTTGATGTTAAAAAGAAATACAACAAAGCAAGCCCTGCACCTCTTCCCTAGCAAAAGTATGAAATTGGGGCATGTTAACTAGAGAAATCATTGTATAGTAACTTAAGATAAGAATTTAAAAATGCCTTACTCAGGGATATTTTGCAATTCCTAATACAAAATTACTTTCCTGATAGCTGTACAGTTACATACTTATATAAACAGTGTTTCAGTGATTTTGCTTTGCTTTTACTATTGTTCGTTGTGTTGCTTCTAAAATGTTATGGCTAAAGACACTTTATTTTTTTTTCTTTCAAACAGAGTAATAAAAAGCATTATTTCAAGACTGATTTTTCAAATCAGTAAAGGAAATGGCTTTCCTGTAAAACCAGGTTGGGTACATTAAAAAAGACAACATTAACAAAACACACGGTAGTCTACTGAAAGATAACTAAATCAAGATACCTCTTCTGCAAAGTGTATTTTGTTGCATTAATTCATGGATTATATATGGTATTCTTTAAACTTCTTTTCTGTTGCAAAGAAGAAAATTGAGGGTAAGAAAATTTGAGAGAGTATTGGATAAAAATAGTTCAAATAGTGAAGGAAATTTCAAGCAGGAGTCTTGGATTCAGAAAGGTGATATAGAGCCTGGGTGAGATAAGGTAAAGAAAGTGTTCATTAAGTGAGTCTGTGGTTGAAACTTGTGAAGGGAAAAAGGCACAAAGGATTTTTGGGCAGAAAACTGAAACTGTTAAGTCTGATCCTTTGGCATCCAGAAGGTATTAAAACTTGTTAATGGGATATAAGAAAATACATGTAGAAATAGAAAATAGTGGTACTTCCTTTGTTTTTCAAGTAAGTTAGGTGATGATAAATGTCAGTGTTTGCATAAAATATTGAAATACTAACAGACTACAGGTCTGTTTGGTGTGAGTACTGAGAAAGCAATAATTAACTGTGGAGAGGTTGTGAAACAGGAATAATAACTGTGTGGATGGTCAGGGGGAAGCTACTTAGTTGTTCATGAAGAGACAGGTGCAACTGTCTCCTCTGCTGAACAAAGATTTGTTTTCTTTTTATGGCTTTGTGTTCAGCATTATTGTGAGAGGTGGAAGTCAAATGGGTAATCTGGAATGGCAGATGGGTAATCTGGAATTCAGTAAATAAGGCTGTAAAATTAGGTTATAGGTGAAGCCATTTGCTTTATTGAGGTTGTCTGATAATCATGGGCTTTTTCAATACGAAAGGGAGTAATCAGTAAATGGGACAGTGTTAAATAAGAACACAGGGAGACATAAACATAGTACACAGCAAGGGATAACAGAAATAGTGGCAGTGTACAAAAGTCCAGAGTTATTGGTAGACCTTCACAAAATCCTAGGCAGAGCTTTGGAGAAGGCAATGTGGTCTTTGCAACTGATAAGAACTGGAAATTAAGATGAACTTGAGGATTTGGAAATTTTTACAGGGTCTGTGAAGTTTTGCAGTTTTTAAGGGAATATTTAAGGGACAGGGTCAAGGATATAAAAGGTGCCCATTCCATGTAAAAGACTGCATGTTGGTACATTTGTCTGACCAAGTGCTGATCATCTCTCTTACCTTCTGAAATCCTTTCTTAATCCTCTTTTCATGTAATCTCATCTGTTCTGTGCAAGTGAGCACTGCAAAGACTAGTGCCAGTTACTGGTGAGTTGGTGTGGGTTGATTTAGTGTCAGGAAGCAGGGTCTCCCCAGGGCGTAGGCGCCCCAGGGGTGTCAGCTGCCAGGGGCAGAAGGGGACTCACTGGCAGCAACTGCACTGGTTTGACAATGTGCCAGAGGGAAGACAAAAATGCATGTCCCATAAAAGCAGCTACTGGGAGGGGCTGCCTTGACTGGGATGAGCGAGGGTCTCAGCATGGACTGTAGAAGTACAAATGGGGCTCACATCCCCTGTGCCTGGTGCTTGTTGCTCAAGTGGAAAACTACTGAGCTTTCTCTAAACTGGTATATTGTGCAGTTTGCTAGGAAACCTCAAGCAGAACAAGCTGGGAGTCATTCCAAGGTATCAAGTGGGCAGTGGACCTGTCTGTGTAAACCTTCCTTTAGGTAAGTCCTTATGGTGGACTTATATATTAATGAAACTTCCTTGTCTATGTGTCCAGGAGCCACTCTGGAGACACACGGGCTTCACCCGAGCTGGGACCGAGTTCCTTTGGCATCTGTGCCCCTCACACTCCCACAGTCACACCAGCTTTCCTACCAGCTTGGCACCACCTTTCTATAGCAGAGTCTCAGACATCTTGGTCCTTAAAATGCTTTAATCTTGGTGCAATAACTAAATACAAAATAAAAGTCTAAGCTGGTGCCTCTGAGAAGGGACCCCTATGTTCTTTTACCCTCACAGTCCAAGCCTGTTCAAATCCAGCTCTGTGTCTCTGCCTGATCACCTGACTTTTTCTATCAGTTGTCATCTTCCACCCTGAGAATTGTTTATAATAATTGGAAGACAAACTTGTTGTTATGTGTTATTTCTCTAAGACATATGCAATAATTCTATGCCATATTTTATTAATGACCTGCACTGAGTTTTTTAGAAGTGATTTAGTAATAAATCTCTCAGGAGGCTAGAAGTATGCAAACTTTAGCCTTATGCTTGACAGTATGCTTGATGCAGTTGTTAATTAATCAATAAGGCACAGTCTCATGTATCTTAATTCCAATTAAAATGTTGGAATTATGTGAGATGAAGCTGATAGGTAATTATATTTAATCATCTGTGTCTACGTGCATAAATAAATTCACATCACTCTAGTTCACTGTGTGAGATCTGCTGTTTTCTCTTCATGTCCAATAAGCTTTGAGATTTAAGAATTTCTTCCCTTCCATCTGGGATTTGAATACAGAATACAAAAAGCTTCTTATACAAAATAAAACTAACAAAATTTGCCTTTAAATAATTTAGAACATTCACAGTTTTTAAGAAAATGTGACAATGATGTACAGAAATACATCCATCATCTCTGAATTATCTGCACATATTTTAAGAGATACTAATTGAGATATTATATTAAGAGATATTAATTTATCTCTTAATACTTGTAATTCTTGATTAGATAATTTTTGAGGATTTTGAAAAATTATTTATAATACAGGCAAATCTGTATATTCCATCAGCTTGGCTGAAGCCCTACAAATAAGTTTGACTGGGATTGGATGTCCATAAATCTTTTCATATACACTACCTTTGCAGAATGAGTTTGAAGGGTGGGAAAAGTTTTTTGATGTTTCTGAAAAGTACAGCCAATTCAATACGAAAATGTTAATTTTCTCAATTTTCAAGATTATAAAGGAAGCTATAGTCTATTTCAGGCTTCAAAAGTTAGACATTAGGGAGCCATATACTCTGTTAGAAAGCGGGTATTCTTTGTAAGCAAGCAATAATCTTGCTCTGTGAAGGTAAGTAGTTTCCTTTGCAAAAAAGTCTGAAGACCAAATACTCCACCCTTGCTCTGTTGACTAATGAGTTTAGGTACCTAATATTCCCACAGGGTATTCCTGGAGTTAATTAATGAGAAACACTAAGCACAAGAGTCTATCTAAAGTGGGGGTTGACCCCAAGCTGAAAAGCAGGCATTTACTTCCTTTTCTTGGAAAGCAGAAATCATTCTCAAAAAGGTGACTAGAACATAAAATCATTTGAAAGCACCTGTTCTGTAGTTGTTTTTCTTGATTTTTTGTGGCTAGTTTTGCTTCTGTCTATCAATTTGCTGGCAGTTTTGGGGAAGAACAGAAAAAGATATTACACTTTTTTTTTTATTTATTTGTAATATATGTGTGTTTTAAATATTCAAATTAAAATAAAAATGAAATATAATTCCAAATATAAGGAAAAGACAGATGTCTAATTTATTAATGGACAAAGCAAAATACTTAAAATCAGAATGTTTGTAGTGTCTCTAAATAGATATATTTAAAGTTGAGCATTTTTCACTTAATCCTAATCTTTCTTGGTATCTATACAAGTATTATTATTTTCACTTTTCACTTGACATTTTTCACTTCACACTTCATATTTTTCCCCTCCTCCAGACAGCTGGCTAAAACTATTTGCTTAGTAGAATTTTTAAAATTACATCCTTCTTTGGCCGTTGGAAATCTGAAAAGAAAAGATAGTACTGCAAATAGACAGGTAATATGTATACCTGCATATGATCTCTCTGTTATAAAAATTCCCTGCATTTTGCAGCTAAGCAATAAAGCAAATATTTTTTAAATTGATAAAATCGTATTTTGCTTCAAATTTTAACATAGTATGGATAACCCTTTGTCTAACATAGAAACTGGGAATATTGTTATAACTTAAGTAATAAAAAAAGAGTTTGACAAGTAGTAATTAAGTGAAATTACAATTATAAGACTTTCTAAAGATTTGCAGAGGTGTATCAGAAAGCACAGTGCACTACTATTGTTCCTTTCAAGACTAGATTTGTTGTAAACATTGTGTTCCAATTAAAAATAGATTTTTATTAGTCGTGAAGTAAGACACCTGTGGATCCATCTTTAATCAATGTTACATTTTTAAATTACATTAAGTTTCTGTTAAACTTCACAACTAATAAAAGAAGGGATCCTTAGAAATAATAAGGGACAAAGGAGACTGATAAAAAGTCATGTTCTTTTTTTTGGTTCTGATTAGGAAATACATAACATCACACCTGGTTCTCTTGTCTTCTAAAACTCATTTTAGACAATTACCTGTGAATTATTTCACACGTTCAAAACACTTTTCATTGCAAATTATTTTTCAAACGTACATAAAGTAAAATGCTGATTGCATAATAAATTCTAAAAAGCAGCCACCTCTGTAACAAAATATAAAAGTGTGTGAACCAAATATATACAGGTAACTAAGAAGGCCGAAAGCCCCACCTGAAGTGTAAAGAGTAGATTTATTCCATTACTACATTGGCAGAATGGGGACACATGCAAAGCTAAATTAACCCAAAATTTGCAGGGCAAAAAGTGCACCCTGTCCAGCCTCACACGAGAAAAAAAGGAAA
>VXBR01007645.1:122577-150615 GCA_013400215.1 Cisticola juncidis | reverse complement strand
AAAAAAAAAAAAAAGAAAGGGGTCTGACTCAAGGACAACCCTTCACAAGGCTGTGCTTTACAATCTCCATGCTTCTCATCTCTCTTCCTCCCTTACAAGGAAGGTCAAGCCTATGGGAAAAATGCTTATAAGTCTGTAACAGCATCCTCTTATCTGATTTGAAAGACTTCCATTTCTTTCCAGGAGATAGAAAACCCAAAGTAAACACATATATGTGAAATTTACCACACTGGGTATTTTTAGTTTCTCCCAGGTGCAAGGTTGGTATTTCAGCACAAAAAAAAAAAAAAAAAAATCTAAAACCCGTTTAATTTTCCTTCTTTTTGCCAATCTTCTATTTTCAACCACTTTCTCCCCACATATACTTAACTATTGGGCAGAGGAGCAGAAGAGAAAGTTTTCAGAGAGCAACTGAATTAAAGTAACCTCAAAAATTTAAATAGTCAGTGTATGAATTATCAGGATATTATTTCTCTGAAAGAACTATGGGAATGACATTCAAAAAGCCACACTGTCTTTATTATTTATGCGATGTCTACTAATTTTTTATATGAATGTATATATCTGCTTGTGTTCTTGTTTTGTTGAGGTCAAAAAATTTAATTTACTGTGGTGTGGTATGTCTCTGCTTCCTTAGATAACTGCCTATCTTTTTTCAGGGAAAGTGTCTTACATTCAGCTGACTACATATTTTTCTGAAATGATGTAAAGCATACAGAAGTAGGCTTTTTTCATATTGAATCACTAATAAAAACTCTGTCTATAGTTCTATAAGTGCTAGATTTATAGCTTTGTGGTTCTGGTTTTACCAACTGGTATTTTTAAAAATTATTATCCCGGTGGATGTCTTGCTCTGTTAACAGAAAGTGGCAAGAAAAGGTAGGGAAAGAGAAACAGTAATTTTTCTTCATAGTTTTATCTGGCAATAGAACTATGTATGCTGCTCATAATATAAATTCATAAATACACTGCTAACATTAAACTGAATTGTAGCAAAAGTAGAGAGTAGGAAGAGTAGGAAATACATCTCTTTATGTGGATGAGTTTATTTTCAAGTTCCTTCATTTTTTGGTGTCAGTTTTGCAATTTTCCTATCCGGTTCATCAATTATTTCTTCTTTAATGTATTTGAGATAATTCCTGTCCCTTTGCATTCATCTCATTCTGAATTTAAATGGTCTAGTTCTATGGTATCTGATAAGACATTACAGTCTGATGATTTCCAAAATGCTTTGTGGTCTCCAAATTTCATGAGTTTGAGCCAGTATCTGTTGCCATTATTTGAATACAGCATGGAAATTCCATGCTCTTAGATGAGCAGAGTCCGTAGTTTCTCTAGGGATAGCCCTGCAACAGAAATGCGGGAAAAAGTTGTTGATGAGAATGTTTGCTTAATACTAGTTCTAGTTTTCCCCACATATATATTTGACAGAAAGTCAATCTTCATTAGGATTTTAGTTTGGAGCAGTAATGCATTTCTGAACCTTCTCGTTGATTGTGTCTGGTTTTGACTGCCAAGTCAAAGCAAGACTATTTTCAGAGTAAAACTGACTTGCTAACCCACTCCAGTAGGACACCCTGTTTTTTCATGTAGTGCAGACAGGAGCATTCAAAATACTGGGGTTGTGCAGCTTACGTCAGTGCATACAAAGCGCTCACACAAAAAGAAAGCCTTGAAACCACTGAGAAACACCATCATATTTGAAATGTTCTATATGAAGCCAGAACTAATTTGTCAGTCACCAGCCCTCTCATTCCTTTGCTGTCCACAGAGATGTTTAATTGTCTTGATGTAATTGCTTTTCTTTGGTTACAGTATCTTGCTACTGAACCCCTTGAGTTTTTGGTTGGGTTTTTCTTGTTGTTGTTGTTGTTGTTGTTGTTTTGTGTGTGGTTTTTTTTTCCTTTCTTCTCTCTGTTTGGCTTACTAAAGGTTCAAGTGTAGTTTTTTTCTGTAGTTGTGAGAAAAAAATTCATATCAGTCCAACCTGTGGGCTGATGTCCTGACCCAGCTTCAGGCTGAGTCCATCATCTGGGGAGAATTAAACCACTCCAGGGTTTTGTGAGACACTGGTTCCCCTCATCAGGTCAGATCCTCACTCTCTCTACAGAGGTGCCCAGTCTTGGGGCTTGGGCTGCCACAGTGCCTTCCATAATCATGAATGTTTGAGTGAGGACATATGAGTTATAGCTTCCCGTGAGGTCACTGATATTAGGGAAACATTGGGGAGTTCTCTGATGTTTTTAATAGTTTTTTTTTTTTAATAGTAAAGAAAAAGTATTTTTTAGTTATTTGACTTTTATAGCATTGGATCAAAGAAAAAGATGCATTATTTAGGCATAGTTCAAGAAAGAACTGTGCTAACTATAGTTAGCCTGATCATCCACTTTAGAATTTTCAGCCTGAAGTAATTTCTCTTGTCTTTTTAAGACTATCAGGTTTCTTGTAATTTGCTTAGACCGATTAGACTAATCTATCTTTGAACGATGATTTTTGTAAAAATGACAGTCCATTGTTCTGCTCTACGTCTTTCAAATCCTAACAATGAAATCAGGGGACGAAGGCCTGTATTTCTTCTACTTTCCTGTATGAGAAATGCTATTCTTCAGTCTTTCTTCCCAGTCTTATAAGAAGTGTAAGAGTAAAAAGTGATGTGACAATAAGCTGACCTTACAACTTTATCTGAAGATGAAATATCTTTCTTATAATGTAACAGTAGAATACATTGACTGAGAATAAGATTTATGCAATTTACCTCTTTGGTGCTTTTTGATTTGATTTCTTGAAATTGTCTTATCTATTTTTTGAACCTTGAAATTGAGATGTTTTAAATTTATATTAGAATTCACATGAATGAGAAATGTATTTATGCTTCTTCATACCTTCAAGACCCATTTCTGACCTCTTTTAGGACTTCCAAGGTTTTACAAGATACAATGGTATGAAAGACAGAGGACAGTAATGTTTCTTATGTATACATGTGCACAAATTTGTGCTGTTCTTGTTATCTGAGGCAGTTTATCGTAACATTTGAATAACATCATCATAAAGCTTAAATTTCGTCTGTTATTACAACCCTCTAGTGTGTCTATAAGATTCAGACTTTTGAAACCAAAATGTGAGCCGCTGCTTAGGTGATATTAAGAAAAGTTTCATGTCCTTTTGCAGATGGATACAATATGTATCATGACAAGAGTGTTCACTAACATGCCACCATGGATTATTAGCTTATGAAGTTTACTTCACATGATGTTCTTGGCATCTCCCATATTTATCCATGAAAAAAACCCACCAAAAACTCTAATCCAGCCCATTGGGGTTTTTTCCTCAAATAAATTCTTCTCACTACCCTATTTTTCCAACAACACAGAATCTAGTTCAGTTCCTTTTAATCCTGGATTTATATTTTCAGTGATACGGTTTTTTAAGCTTTGGTTTTTAAAATATAAAATTGGGGGGTTATTTTTCAGAAATAGATAAAATCTTATTCCTTCTTAAGGTATGAAGTCCTTTAGGTGGAGGGTTATGTGATTTCCTGCAATATCTTAAATTCATCAAAGTTAGATTTCATCTTGGTTTATATATTGTTATACATGTTTCTTACAGTATTATCATGCGGCACTTACAGGGTGGCCAGGGTATCAGACACAGCCAGTATGGGTTTAGGAGGGGTAGGTCATGTTTGACCAACCTGGTTTCTTTTTATGACCAGGTGACCTGTCTGGTGGTTGCAGGGAAGGCTGTGGATGTGTCTGTTTGGATTTCAGCAAGGCCTTTGACACTGTCTCCCACAGCAACTCCTGGCAAAGCTGGCAGCCCATGGCTTGGACAGGAGCACTCTTCGCTGGGTCAGGAACTGGCTGGATGGCTGAGCCCAGAGAGTGGTAGTGAACAGTTCTGCATCCAGCTGGGACCAGGCACCAGTGGTGTCCCTCAGGGGTCTGTGCTGGGGCTAGCTCTGTTCAATATTTTTATTGATGACATGAATGAGGGTATTGAGTCTTTCATTAGTAAATTTGCAAATGACACTAAGCTGGGAGCGTGTGTTGATCTGTTGGAAGGTAGGAGGGCTCTGCAGAGAGATCTGGAACAGTTTGATGGATGGGCAGAGTCCAATGGGATGAAGTTTAATAAATCCAAGTGCTGACTCCTGCATTTTGGCCACAATAACCCCCTGCAGTGTTACAGGCTGGGGATGGTGTGGCTGAACAGTGCCCAGGCAGAAAGGTTCCTGGGGGCACTGGTGACAGCAGCTGGTCATGAGCCAGCAGTGTGCCCTGGTTAGGCCAAGGGCATCTTGGCCTGGATCAGGAATGGTGTGGCCAGCAGGAGCAGGGTCATTCTTCCCCTGTGCCCAGCACTGGTGAGGCAGCACCTCGAGTGCTGTGTCCAGCTCTGGCCCCTCAGTTCAGGAAGGACCTTGGGACGTTTGAGCACATCCAGAGGAGGCAATGAGGCTGGAGAGGGGCTGGGAACACAAACCCTGTGAGGAACGGCTGAGGGAGCTGGGGGTGTTCAGCCTGGAGAAAAGGAGACTCAGAGGTGACCTTATCACTCTCTACAACCTCCTGAGAGGTGGTTGTAGCCAGGTGAGGGTTGCTCTCTTTCTTCAGGCAGCAGCTGCCAGAACAAGAGGACAGAGTCTCAAGCTGTTCCAAGGGAGATATAGGTTGGATATTAGGAAAAAGTATTTCACAGAGTGAGTAATAAAGTACTGGAATGATCTGCCCAGGGAGGTGGTGGAGTCACCATCCCTGGATGTGTTTAAAGACAGACTGGATGTGGCACTTGGTGCCATGGTTTAGTTGAGGTGCTAGGGCATAGGTTGGAATCAATGATCTTGAAGGTCTCTTCCAAACTACTAATTCTGTGATTCTGTGATTACAACCCTTCTCCATAATTAATTTCTAACAGCTAGCAGAAAATGGGAAATTACTGTGATAAAAGGTACTATTCATGTGTAAATATACCAAATTGAATGTTATGATTGATGGTATTGCTATAAATATTAAAAAAGTTTTGACAATTGTAAAAAATTGTGGTTCCTCCAACAAATTGCCAGAGCTTATGTACTTTATGACTCTGTCATCTTTAATTTATTCTAAAAATTGTACTAAAGCATCTTCAAATAGGGTCAAAGTTTCACCACAAATAGTAGGTCTTCAGATAATTGAGGCTTATTTTTTATTGCAGTGTATTAGGCATGTTAAAATCACTGGAGAATTGCCTCACTATATCTTATTATTTGTTGTCACTTTAATGATGATTTATGCTTTAAGACCTAATTTTGATCTAAATAATACTTTCTAACTGAATTTTAAGTTTGAATTAATTCTTTTCCAGAGTACATATTACAGTTAGCCATGCTTTCAGTATTAATCACAATAGCATAATATTGTAAATGCTGCAGACTATGCTATTTTTTTTAATGAAAGAAACACTTTCTATCCTTGAAATGACACTGCTCTACAAACTGTAAATGCTTCTCTATGACATAGTAGTGCTCAAATAGAAATTAGGTTATATTATATCTAGTTTTACAGGTTTAGGTATATTTTCCCTTCACTGGGACTGGTGAGGTTTACAGGCATTGAATTTGTTATGTTTATAATTTTACTTTTTCTTTTAGTGGATAAATTAGAAGGCTAATTCATCACTAATATATCAGAATTTTTATATCTTCAAGATGTGAAGACCAGTTCTCCTTGCATTCATGCTGGAGGTAGTCAGGGGATCAGGTTCCATGCTAGCTCTCCCCTCTGCTGCCTTTTCTAGCATGTTCTCTTCCCAAGAGAAGCCTCAGTGATTCTTAGTTTTTTTCTTGGCATTGTTTCCATTTTGCTGACTACCTTTGTAAAGAAGTGTCTTGTCCACTGTTTTGTGTTCTAGTAACCCCAAGATGTAAGGGGAAATGTTCAAGTTCTTGAGTCAGTGATACTGCATGCTTTTAATTCTCCATTGAGATCACATAAAAGAATGACTAGGGCATATTAGCTTAATCTACATAAGTGTTTAGTGGTGTCCAAAGACCTCAGCATCAGACATCTCCAAAGCATGTAACAGTACTTCCAGTGAATGGAGTAAGTGTGTGTATACTGCAGAAGAGGAAGCTCTGTGTTGGACAGAGACATGTAAATGATGACAGGATAAGGAGAGGAATAGTACTCCCTTGTTTTTTGCACACACTGCTGAAACTAGTTACATACATACCTATGTTTCTACATGCACAAATATAAAGACAGAAAAACAGAGGCAGAGCTATTCATAGATACAGATATATATGTAATATATAATATCTGCAGGAAAATATCCTGCTTTTATTAATGTGGAATACTCACAAAATATTTCTTGGCATAAAAATAAGAATCTTGCACATAATGTAAGAAGGCGTGTTATGTGATGTAGCAAAATAAAATCTTTTTAAGGGATACATAAATATCTGTATTATATGTACAAACGCTAACAAATACAAACATTTTTAATCTGTCCTTCTTTAAACTCAGTCTACTCAGCATAAAATGTGCACTGTGAAAATAGATTCATGAAGCTCAAGGGTAAGCAAGGTACATGAAGAATTTTTTAATTTTAAAATATTGAAATATCTGAAATACATTTCTGGAAATTTCTGAACATGTATTACAAAGATGTTTTATTCAAGTATTTCTTAGAAAGGATCAACTCCACATAAAAATTGAAGAGGTGAAAAATTCTCCTAAGATATTGCAGATGAGATAAATGCACAGAAAACAGCATGCATTTGTAAGAAGATTTAGAACTAGATAGGCCTAATCAATTTGCATAGTGCTATCAGTGGTTGTAGAGCCTAAGGCACCTAATTTGTTGATAAGCATTTTTTCAGCAAATTCTAACAGTAATGGTCACTCTGGTTAAACTGTTTTTAAGTTTTCCAAGAGTTCCATTTCGATTATACAGACATTGAAGTATATGCATATAAAATTAAGGTAACTAATTTGGCAGACAATGCAGTAAAAATCTTGCTAACAAATTTCAAGATAAATAAATTCAGTTTCCCTCTGCAAAATCAGCTATTTTGCCTGACATAGCCTATTACAATATTTAAATTTTAAAAATCATTATTAATAGTTTACAGTTATTATTGTGTTCTGAATGTCGAATAGATAAAGATAGAATAATGGCATGCACTTCCTTAGATGGTCTCCTGAACTACCAGTCACAACAATACTGAAGAATAAAGATATATGTTAAAAAACCCATACATCATTTTTCATCAAAGCTTCCCAGTTTAAAATCTTGCCCAGACTTGAATACCTGTACAAGATCTAAAAATGAAAATCAGAAGAGTTCGGGGTCTCTAAGTGTGATTTTATTTATCTCATCCAGCAATATATGTAGTAGATATCTATGTGCGTAGTGATTAGTTGGAAAAATTAATCATATAAAAACCAATTTAAAAATAAAAATTATTTATCTCTTTGAGGTCAGGCCACTCTTGTTTGAATCATATGTTTTTATATACAATCTGGAGAACAAAAAATGTTGGTATAACTACACATATACCTAAAATCATTGGTGTTTGAATCTAACAATTTTTACTGGATGAGTTGCTTTTATGTTTTTATGTGATGTCTCCATTATAATACCAACCAAATATTGACAATAGACACTTTGGTCTGTTGTCAAATTCATATCTGAATGAATGTACATATAGAGACTATTTCATACTTGTTTAATTCCTTTATTCCTTGCACATGCTGAATGTGTGTATGTTCAAATATTAATATTTGATGGACTAGGAAGTTAAGATTCTGTTTTGTCTTCGTTTTAACAGGAATTTTAATTGTGGCTTTTTTAATCAGACATCCATCCTGTTACTTGACCTGATAAGAGTTCTACTGGACATTGTGACAGGTAATTGACATTCACCTTATTGCTACCACTGATGACAAATAATATAAACATATATAAATATAAAAACATAGCAAACTTCTTAGCTTTAAACTCAACTACTGTAACATTGCAAGTTTCTTTATTAAAGGAAGTACACATTCTCAGGTTTTTATTTAATTAAGCATCTTGCTAAAGTAAGTCTTTAGTAAAGTCTTCAGTAAAGCACATATTTGTATATGAATTAAATTATCTTGGTATAAGCAATACTATATTTTAATAATATTTTAAATTAATATTTTGTAACTGACATGAGTTTTTTCCTAAACACAGATTACTTATTATTTATGCATGTTTATGATTGTTCTCAACATAAATGAGGATTTCCAATATTCATTTTAGATATTTTCATATTCCTTAGTTTTATTAGGTTTCAGAGAGCATGTAAAAGTTCTAAATAATTTTTTATGGTTCTTAATGTTTTTCAGAAGTAATGGTAACTAGTTAGGTAAATTTTTTGAGAGGTGAGCTCTCATCTCATTGTCTTGGGCTCAATAAACTTGTTTGTGTATGGCAGCTTCTCCCCCTGAAAAAGTCTCTTCTTTATAGTCCTGCTGCTATGTTCTTGACCTTTGCCATGACCACCACTCCAAGGCATTTGAGCTGTAAGATAAAAGAGTGGAAAGAGGGCTGGTGAAAATTGTAGAATGCAAAAAGCTTTTTAATGCAATAATGAATTTCCTGCCAAAACTTCACCTCCATTGCTGGCACCTTTCCTTAAACAATAGGGAGACTTTTCCTCTGATGGACAAAGGAGGCCGTTTGCCTAATGAGGACTTGTGGAGGAAGCCTGCCTCTATTTCTTAACTGAGGTGATGCCATCTTGCCTGGCTACAGACAAGTGGCTAAGAAGCTGTCATGTCCAAATCTATCTGTCAGTAATTAATCTGTTTGGAGTTTTTGTTTTTTGTGTTGCTTTGGTTCTTGTTTTTATTTTGTTTGTTTGTCACCCCTCCACCCTTCCCAGTGCATTCTCAGATAGTGTGCTGTGCACAGCAGAGCATTAAATTGTTTTCCACTGGGAGTAGATCACTATCAGAGGTCATCAGAACCATGTTACTGGGTGGAACATGCCTGATTCAGAAAGGCTGTTTCTATCAAGAACTTGGTATCCAAAATCTCCAATTATTCAGGAGATTTTACAGGAGATTATCTTTTATAATATTATTCTGGAAAAGCTGATTTTTTATTTAATATCATGCAGATGGATAAAAATAATTCAATGGATAATTTAAGTCTACCTCTGATGTAGCCACTGAATAGTCACTAATTGCTGTGTCAAGATTCCTAATGAATTTTTCAGTATCTGCTAGCAAAGATTTTTGTTGCAATAACTATATATTAAAGAGAACTCAATTTCTTGCTTTGTCACTAGATCCTGTTTTTGGGGTCAGGGGAAGTGCTATAGAACAACAGAGATAAATCTGTTCCTTTTGGTGCAGATTCATTCAAGCCCAAGTCTGTTCGAAAATCTTCCTGAAGTCCTGATCCCTGAAAGTAAATATCTTCTAATTTGAAAATAATGCATTTTTCCTAAAAATCAGTCAGCATGTTATCAATGGACAAAGGTTACATTGAATCAAATTATATATTTTTGTTGCAAATTACTTTTTTTCTCCTAGTGTTGGTGTTAGAAAGATGTTTTATTTTACTTCCATTTCCCAACTTATGATATAAAATTAATGCAATAAAGGACAAGTAAAATATAATATAAAATAAATATTTCTGGGGTTTGTTTGGGGTGTTGTGTTGTTGTTTGTTTCTTTGTTTGTTTTTTAATTTTTTCTTTTTTTGGTCTTTATAGCTGCAAAATATGTCCAGAAGTGAATTTATTATTTTGAGTTGAGAAGTGCATGTTTTATACAGGGTTAAAGTACAAACTAAATGGACTTAGTTTCTTTTTACTTTAAAAGAACAGTATTTTGTAGACCAAATGAAAAACCTTGCACTTCATGGATTAAAAATTATTCCTTCCCTATCTCTTCCACTTTTAAATTATATTTTTTATATCAGTACTTATTAAGGCCTTATGAAAGACAGATTATTAAATCAATAATTTAGAATTCACAGTATTTAAATGAAAAATCTATAAGTTAAACTTGGAACTTCAAGCCTGTGTGTGTCCATCTAACAACTACTGGTGACAAATACAGAATTTAAAAGAATTACAGAGACATAATCCTTTTTAAAATTTTTAAATTAATAATTCTTTTGCAAGAACACAAAACTGCATCTAGTTAAAAATTTGCAAGTCAAGCATGAGTTTCAAATACCGAACAGGAAACTTTATCACATGAAAAGTCAACTTTTTTAATCCCTCAGAGATATTATTTATTCTGTCTTTGTTGACTTTGGAGCAGTATTGCTAAAGAAAAACTTAGTTTATTCTAAAAAATCTATACACTCATAGTTTTTTTTTCCTTTTTAGGTGAAAATATTTTTAGGTAATATTTTTAATTGCATTTTTAATCAGGGACATATCACCTGAATACCACAGATGTTATTTCAATGCTTCTCTCTTTCATTGATGATTTGTTTTTTTAAAATTTTCTTATCCCAGCTGTGTTCATTTCCGTGCAATGCATGAAAAGTAAAGGAAACTAGGCACAAGGCAAAGGGAGTTAATCCATTATAACTACATTACTACTTAAGCTAAAATATCTGCATGATTTTGTGATCACTTTAGAACATCAGCAATAGTTTTAGAAATTACAATTTCAGTCCTAGTTGTAGGAATTAATGTCTCACTAACCAATTTCCATTTTCTTCTTGTGCTACATAAGCTATCAGAAAGATGGGTTCTCTGGTAATTTCACAGCAATATTTCCATTTTCTAATTTCTTTAAGCCTGATATATTAATTTTTTAAAAAGAAAAGAAAGACATGAAGATATTAACCTCCCACTGAATGGAGTAAAATTCCTGCTCCATAAATCTATAGTTGAATATGGCTTTAATTTTTTAAATTTTCATGCCTTGTTTAGCTGGCCTCTGTTTAAAAGAACCTATATATCCTGCTGTAAAGCTTCTTTAATATTCATTAACATACCTGGCTCTCCATTCTGAAAACATAAAAATTACTGGTTTTTTTTAATGTGAATCTGAAATTGTCAACCAATTAAAACAGAATCAAATATTTAAAAGAGGAAAAGTTGCCACTGCTCTATAGTAGCAGAATATGATTAGAAATTGTCATATATAAATATATATAAATATATATGTATTTTATATATATATATAATATAAATATATATAAATATATATAAATATATATAAATATATATAAATATACATAAATATAAATATGTTGGTATTTTGATAAAAGTCTAAACTAAAGTTCCTCATCATGATACGAGAGAGACATTATGAATATCCAAATGAGGTTTATCTACAGATTTGGACTGAAAATATCCTCCAGACTGACTAGAAAAAATGAGACTGTAGTCAGGATCTGTGGTGAAAAATATTTTTCCAGTCTTACTTACATATACTGAAATTGCTTACAGGGATGCAATATGAAGAGCTTTGCACTCTTTAGGGAAGTCATGTCACAGGACAAATATTTGCCAGGTGACAGTGTCCTACACATTTTATTTAGTTTTATAATTTTTGAAACTCACTTGCTATTGCAAAAAGGTAGCAATACTATAACTTCATTTTAGTAGATCTAGCAAGAATTTATTGCTTTCTGAGAATCCTGTGGCATCTTTGTCCATTGATTTGAATAATAGTTTTGCTTCACAAACATTCATCACTCCTCTGTAAAAGCTTATGCAGATCTTAGCTACCTCAAAATCTACAAGAATCTGGTGAAAGAAGTTTTCTGGGAATCAGAACTTTCTGTTTAATTTAAGGCAGAAAATTCAATTGCCTTGTAATCTTTCATAACTCTTTCAATATTCCTTTCCCATTTTCCTGCCCTTTCCTGTGATACTGAAAGGAGTTGTCTTTCAAACAAAAAGACAAAAAAGAAATCAACAAGCAAACAAACAAAACCCCAAGACACCACCAACCAACCAAAAGAAAGCAAACAAAAAAACCCCACCACCAACCCCCCCAAGCCCCCAACAATAACAACAAAAAAGACAGACCATGCTTACAAGCATTCATGGATATGAAAAACCCTCTTGCTACCCTCAGTACATTGCTGCCTTAATTTAACTGCTTGAAAAATCTTTTTGTGTTGTCTCATTTATTGTATTCTGATTATCTTAATGGATGAATTAACCTAAGGACTCATGTTGTAATGATTTGTGTCTTTAATTTTACTAGATTATTACTAGATTTTATTCAGCTTTGGTTTTCCTAGAAATTGGAAATTTTCTAATTGTAAGAAAAATGTTATTTGTGAAATGGTAGCCACACCATCCTATATTAATTATATATAGTCCAAGTGCCTTATGAGATTTATTTCTTAGCACTCCAAAAGGCTAACCTTTCAAATGTAAGACTATTGTCTCAGTAATACACAGGTCATTATTAATATTAGAAAGTCAGAGACATTTAGCCAGATCCATTTTTTTTCTCCAAGTACACCCTGACACTGTTATAGTGGTTAATTGGTCTGTGCAGCATTATTCCAGCATGAAATAACACACATAAAACTTTTGTGAACTGTGCCTTTTTGACATCCTGTTAGTTGAAAATAAGATTGCAGATTATAAAATGCCTTTTCTGTAACGAGTATCACTGCTGTATCCTATTAAAATTTAATTACAAATTGGCTAGTTCATCTTTATACAAGGCCTTGGAGATGAGGATTTTGGCATGGCAATAAAGGCAGATTAAAAAAATTTTCTCCCTTCTGTTTGATCTGAAAATCAAGATTTGTATAAACAAAGATATGTGCAAACGATATAGCATTATAAGAATTCCCTGAAGAGCTCTGTAGGCCTAGTATTGGTATATTTCATTGTCAGGTGTGCAATAAGTGGACTTAAATAAATAAAAGCTGGATTTTTTACAGGCCATTGTTGAACATATTTATTCCATATATCTCTCTAAACAAGGAGTACTGTATTCAGCATCTAAGACAATATTGTTTTTTGTTGTTGTTATGCAAACTTTCTGAAAGTTGACACAAATCTGAACAGTCTGGGCATAAGGTGAAAATTGCAGAAAATGTTTGTGCCTGAACCCCATTAGTTATAAACTCTTGCAGACACTCTTAATGCAGACAGCATGGTGCAATGCACATCTCTAGGTGCCAGGCTAGGGATGTGTTGAAGAGAGATAATAAATAAAAAAGCACAAAATTTACTGTCTGTCTCTTAACAGGGAATTTAGATCCCAGAAAAAAAATGTATCCAGATCTAAGAGGCTACTGTGAATGCCAGAATGAATGTTTAATAAACATATAATCATTAAGATTAGAAAAGACCTCAAAGATCACTCAATCCAATCATTATGTATATATATCTCAATTCAGTGCTATCTTTTGTATGACTTACAACCCTGCAATTGTCCATATTATATCATTTAATGACTACTTATTCTGCCTTTGATCTTTCAATGATAGTGTAGTTAAGAGCATTTTTTAAATTAATTTGAAGTTACATTATAAAAATATGCTGAATTGTTGTATGTTGTATGTGTGACTATTCTATAATTTATTGGTAAGTAACTGATCTATATGCCACTGTAAAAAGTACGTAATTCTATTACTGTTCTGTGCAAACTGAAACACAGAAATCTTCTTATAGTAAACTCTTTAGGTTTTTTGAAAAGTACTTTGCTTGTCTGAGGCACTGGCTACATCTCAAAGTCCTCATGTACCAAAGGAAATCCGCAAAAAATATATATTAAACCAAAAGGAAGCTTAACACTTCTATGGATGGAAATTTTCATATTCATGTTACAAAGGAAGATGGGGAAATAATTAATCATTTGAACATGCACAAAATTCTTTAAACTACAACATTTGATAAATTTAACTTTGCAGATCTGATGTCAGCCCCAGAAATCATATTAAAGACCTGTTCACTGAACACACCACTGCTTATCAAAGGACCATGACTATCATTTTCTTATGTGCTACTGGAGGAAATACTGGTTTATTGATTTGTCTCCCCTAGATCAGTTGCTTGTCAGGGAATCAGGAGCTTGTATAATTCTGGATGAAGGATTTATTTTTATTAAATTCTGTCTTGGGCTGTTCATAGGAAAAGAAACCCCCAAAAGATTGACTTCATTATACATGAAGTCTACTTTTTGTTAGCAGATAAGCACATGAAGGAGGCCAAGGTGCAACAGGCTAGAACCAATAAGTGTTCTTCAATCTGGGGAAGATACATAAATGTAAGAACATAAGCATCATTTTTTGCTCTTTAGCTTAAAAAAAAAATTATACTCCTGTATCTCTTCAACTAGATTTAATAAAGATAAATGCTATGAGACCTTAACATAAAATTCGATTTCAGAATCCATTATGCAAAAGGACTGAAAACGAAGATAAAATGTTAAAACTCCTCCTAAAAGGATAAGAGTTCAGAAGAATATAAAGACACAGCAAGCTTTTTTATTTATTTATTTTTAATATCTGTTGCTGTTTTCCTCCAGAACAGCAATCTGCATGGTTTTGATGAATATGCAAGGGAGAATTATCAACATAAATGTGACTGAAATAGTACTGTAAATTAGGGTAATGCTTTTCATATATGTATCCATTTTAAACCAGAAAATAATATTCACTATAATAAGCAGTACATCAGCTTATTGCTTAGTCTTCCCAGGCAAACTAGTCCAATGCCTGAAATATACAGCAGGTGACAACTCTGCACTGATGGAATAAATGCCATAGGAATCCTTTAGGTCTTTTACTTCTTCCTTTTCTTACAGAACAACTGCATCTATTCTAGTTTATCTTTCTCAGCTACACAGGTTAAAACATTTCAAAACATGCATGAATTCTTTGAATGGAATCACAGGAAACTCTGAAGCTGTACTTTGTCACTCTTCAGCATGTCTTAAGGAAAAAAAATCTGTCACTTCTACAAACTTGAATGTCTCTTAGCTCAGTGTGTTCAGCTTTTTGATGATCTTAAAATGTAAACCAGAATATAGTACTTACCATGACAATGTATGCAATTTTTGAACGGCATATATTGAGAAAATCAAGGTTTTGTACTCAGATTATAACTTTATGTCAAATGGAAGGATTTTGCTAATCATTTATGTGGGCCTTCTCCTTCACTCTCTCAATTTATCACTCTCTATAGCACTATGACTGTTTAGGATTGTCATCCAGTTAACAATAGCTAAAACAAAATAGAAGTCCTTTACATGTTTGCAGATAGAGCCATCCAAATTTACTGTGCTTTAGTTCATTAATTTTCCTCATGTACAGGCCCACATCAAAAATGCACATCAGATGGTTAACTTCAAGAAACAATCAGACTGTGAAATGATCATAAAAGCAACGATCATGGGCAAGATTAAAGACTTCTGCTTCAAGATCTTGGGTTAGACAGTGGTCAGTAGTGGATGCAAGAATAAATTAATGTTTCACTCAGTTTAACCTCACAGCTTCTGACATCCTATAGTTTAATACCTTCTGAACTGGAAATTGTCTCTACATCCTTCTGTTTGATATCACTTAATAACTGCCACAGCAGTTATATTGGCACAGCATGTTGCCAATAAGTTTCACAAGTCATTTGCACATTGAGTAAAAAAAACCCCAAATTTCAGTGAGTTCAAGAATAGTTATTGAATATTTCTTTTGATCATTTTTGGGTTTAATATTATGGGAAATAATGAATAACACTTATCTCTCTCCATTGCAATCATATTATCCTCTCCAATAATTTATTTTTACAGGTAAAGAATCTCAGTTTATTTAATCTCACTTCATACACAAGTCTTTTCATACTTTTTGCACTTTTCTTTTTTTTTTTTTTCTTTTTTTTCAGTTAGGGAGATCAGAAAGATCTTCAGCATTCAAGGTAAATAAGAATTACACAATTATGAAGCATTGCAGAATTTTCTTGGTTTTTTTTTTCCTCTTCTCTAATATTTCACAATTTTGATTGCTGCTAGGAACTGTTTTCATAACATTAACCTCAATAACCCTAATACTTTTTCCTAAGATATTAGTTTAGAATACATTTTCATATATATGCACAAACTTTCCCCCATTTTTTTCTTATTATACTGAATTTATTCTGCCATTTTATGGTTCAGCACAGTTTCTCTAAAAGGTCACCAGAGGTTAGTTGTTAAAACAATTATTTATTCCTGTTCTTGGTTTACTGTTTTTTTGGCCAGGTGCTAACTGCTCAAGGTGGTAGCACATTCTTATTGTCTGATTTAGAAGACCTCTATTCCAACTGGGCAACTGGACAACCTAGCAGAAGAGCACCTCATATATTAGGAAAGAATGTACTTCCAGAAATACACCTTAACTTACAGAAGTATTAACACCTTTGTTTATCAAAATAAATACATCACTATATTTAGGTACTCAAATATTTTTGAAAGCTATCATGAGATAAATTTTAACTGTCTTGATGAGCAAAGCATCAAGCATGAGTTAATGAATGTGCTATTGACTTCAAATTTCACGGTCATTCAAAAACAGTTTCTTGTAAGGTGGAATATGCCCCAAAATTTAGTGAGTGTTCTAATCTCAAAATATATTTATCCCAAAATAGTTAAAGTTTTCAAGTGCCTAGAAATCAATTTCCAATAGAAATTAATCTGTTTCTTGTAATTGCTTTTTAAATTACCAGAATTAAGGATTTTACTCTCCACCTACCTGAGAAATTTACTGTCAGTAGATACCCTCATATGAAACAAATAATGATAGATTCTACTGATAAAGTTTATTTCAATTTAAATTTAGGTTGTAATTTTTTAAGGTTATTTAGGGTGAATTGTGATATTTTTTATTAATTAAAATAATTATATTTAGAGAGAGAGAGAGAAATAGACATAAATATCAGTTTTATACATGAGCAACCTCACTGTTTTGTGTCATGGGGATTCATTGACTTAATGACCCATACTTACAGGTCNATATGTACAGTTCATACAGGTGATAATAAAGATCATTCATAAAATGTTCATATAAAATTGCTGAAACCCTAGAAGAAAACTTAGGGGAAAAAAAATCAAAAGCATATGTTAATTTGATAACACAAGCCCTGCATAAAAGATAAGCAAATATCGAAAATCATTGGTATGCAAATTCTATACTATGATTATTGCCAAACCAGTGAAATATATAGTGTTGTCCCATCTTTCATCATCACTGATAAACACTGTCTTCTCCAGGGAGTAATTTTCAGTACAGGCACTGCAGATATCTATGTAGATTACTAAAATTAACAACAATGTTTTGAGCATAAAACATACTGCTTGACAATATAAAATGCCAGCAGGAATAATCCAAATAATACAGGGAGGAAGCATTACATTAATACATGGATGATGGGAACTACTAATACATTTTTATGAGTGTATTAATTCTTCGTGTGATGAACATTTTTTATAATATGCTTATTCTGTGTTATTTTGTCATTCCATCCTGTATGAGAGCTGCCTGATAATATAGGTTAATAAGCAAATATATTGAAGAGAAGAATTTTATTCCTGATTTGGATAACTCTTGGTAGAATTCTGTATCATTCTGCTACATAGAATAACTGGTGTGGTGTGATAAACTCCATGTATCTGGTCAGTAAAAACCAGTCATCCACTGTCGTGCTGCTATAATTATGGATACAGACAGATTTCTGTGCAACTTCTTCCCAGGCTGCTGCAGGCCTCTTCTAGAAGTGACTGTGTTTGTCCACCATGTGTGAATAAAGAAATCACATTTCAGCATCGAGCCCAATGTACCTGAACTCTCGCTGGCTGTGGACTGACTGATTAGATGGACATTAAAACGGGAAACATGCAAGTTTGCTGTGATTGTTTTGATTTTGCATCAAAGCCCTTCTTAGCTAATAAGTGGCTTCCCTAAGTAGTTGTTGCTCCCTACTTATCATCTATTGTATACTTTCCAATTTCCTAATTCTCATTACTGATGCCAATCAAATTCTTGTCCGTCTCTAGGTTATTGTAATATTGATATCCTTCTAACATACAGTACTACAGACTACAATTCTTTGAATTAATACTTTCCTGGAAGGTTATTTCAGGAGGTTGGCTTCTTACTATAAAATAAATTACAGTAATGCTGGCAAGGACAATGAAAATGTCTGATTCTTCTGCCTAAAACAATTCAGGGAAGTAATCACTAAGCATTTATCTCATATTAGGAGTTTATTCCTTTTTGAAATGAATAGGTTTCACAACAATTTTTGCATTGCATGCCCTCATCCGTCTGAGTTATATGGCAGATTGTTAAAGAATCTAGAAAACATAAATATATGTGATTAATGCCCATTTTAAAAAAATGTATTTTCTGGGGCTTTTGCTTATCATGAGACTTGCAGAAATTTTACAAAGCTAAAATGAGCTAGAAAAGTGAAGGAAATTTTTTACTAAAGCTAGTAAGAGTAATGGATATGTAAATGGGCATAAGTAAATAATACAGAAATAACCTCACCATTTCAATCCATATCTATCCATATAAAGATTTCATTCAACATTCTTATAATAAAATTCTCTTTTCTGTTATAATTGTAGAAACCATTGCCCTCAACCAAACACTCTCTCTTAGCAATGCACCCATAAATCAAGACATTGTAGTCTAAAAAAATGCCATAACTCAGCCTGGTTCATATCTTTGCTGAGACAACTATCCACTTTTTTTTCTCTCTCCCCTTCCTTGTTGCATCACACACATACTGAAGAACAATTCAAAGGAGAATCACAAAGCAAAGGTCTCTGGTAGTAAATGAGCAATTGTCTGAACCTACACTCCATAATCTATTGGAAAGGAGAATGTGGAACAATTTAAGCTATGCATATCTACCCAACTCATAGGCAGTTTAGTGAGAAAGAGACCTAGAGCAGTCTGTTTATGTAGTCCTTCAATCGGGGCTACTACACTGAGTTCCATAATTAGACTGGTCATCAGCTGAAAGGGATTAAATAAAAATCTTTGGACTCTTTGGTACTCCCACCAGCTACATCTTAATTTTCTTAATGATGAAGGCTGCTAAGACAAGTAATGATAGTGTCTTGAAGGAAGTTCTGATTGCTATTTGCAGTATGTTTCAATATTTAGCCATATATATTTTAATAGCACTTGATAGATTTTGGTTCAACTCAGATATCACAGCTGACATTCGGTGAATGGAAGACAAGATGCAGTTGTGATTATTTGTAGCTTCTTCTATTGAATATCTACTCAAACCCTCTGAATGAAACATTTAGCATACCTAAAAAATTCTCCACAATTTTTTCAATACCTGTTTATGAAAAAGGTTAATAGAAAGAACATAATGCACAGTAGTACTACGAGAAAGATTGCACTTTTCTTTTTTCCACTTCTGTAAAATGCTTTCACTCTTGAAGTACTGAACTTTATGAATTATCATAAACAAGATGATCATAAACACTAGAAGACCCAGAGTCTAATTTGAACTCAAAATTTCACCATTATTTGCTGTGAAATCTCTTGCATTGAAACTGACAGTGTGCATGTAACTTGCAACTGACTACTTCAGAGTGACCCTGATCAACTCTATTAAATTTGACAATAATTTTATTTCATGAAATATTTAAGTTTATACCTCCTGACAAGGAGGTAAGGGTCCTCTACACGTTGTCCACCAGAGTAAAGGAAAATTGCCTGTGTATTATGGCTATGCAATTTGTGACAATTGTGACATTGTTGGAAGGAACACAAAGGGGATGTGTGTGAGTGTGCTTTTGAATTTTTTCAACCTCTTTTGTGTGAATTCATATTACTCTATAATTGTTTCGAAGTTGTAGAAATAAATGGGTTTCTATGTGTATCTGTTATTTGTTACTGAGATGTGTTCATGTCTAAAGGTACATTTAGCAATGCAAATTGTGTCACCCCTCTTAGTATTTATTTTCTCATGACACATGATTTTTTTTCAGACAGGGATAATTCTAACCTAAGTCTTTAGTATTTTAGTTTCATGTAAAGGACTATATTTTAGTAATTTTCTAAGTCTATCATGCCTCTCTCTAATTATTGAAAGTAGCCTTCATCTCTTATCTTTACAGAAACATACAGCAGGGGGATAACATAGAACAGAGAAAAAAAGGTGAAGAAATATTTTATAGAGAGGCATAAGGAAGCACAAATGAAAATGGACTGCTAAACATTAAATGTTCCTCCTCACCTGACCATTAAATTTAACTGTAACAAAAATTTAGTGCATATCATTCCTAATTTCATTAAAGAAAACTGTCACAATAAACAAATCCTCAGAGTAGAAGAGCTACTAAACCTTTTATGATAATTTCTCAGTTCCTTCTCAGGTCTTACAAATAATTTATTTATGCATGTCAATATTTACATGTATATTTAGTCCACAGTTAAGAACTGTGACTTTGCTTACCTTTACCTTGGAATTTATAAGTCATTAGGTAAAATGTCTTGTTTCCCTTGATTATGGCCCCTCATTTAAAACTTCTTTTTAACCATGGTATAACTGTAAAAAAATGAGAGTGTAAGGCTTGTCCTTTTCTCTAGGTTAAGTTCCTTGGCAGACAAGAAGACTGGGGAGCCAGTTTGTCTCTGTTAGTTAAATCAAGGATATCGATCATGACCTGAACATAAATTTCTTAACTTTTCCCTGGTGATAACTTCCAAGTAGGATT
Organism: Cisticola juncidis; assembly: GCA_013400215.1. Taxonomy (NCBI): domain Eukaryota; kingdom Metazoa; phylum Chordata; class Aves; order Passeriformes; family Cisticolidae; genus Cisticola; species Cisticola juncidis. The sequence goes on along the minus strand of VXBR01007645.1, from coordinate 129,943 downwards.
AATGTTCTTTAGACCTAGCTCACAAGAAATTAATAACTTTTCTGTTTCGCAGCTGTAACTTTTAAGTGGGTTGCTAGATGTAATCATGGATACCATACAGAAATCCTTACCAACTTGGCTTAATAGAATAGAATAAACTTTATTTTAACCATACTTTGTCACTTAAAATAACAGACCTAAATTCTGTGGCTATACAGCATATAATGTATTTGCAAATACGAAATTAACATTTCACAATACATTAGCAAGTAATAAAGGATGGTTATAATTTACTCTCAAATTTTTCTTTTAATGTGATTTAAAAATCTCACTATCAGTGCCTGTGCCTGAGCTCTGTGGCATAACCACAGGAGTACATTTTACTCTGCCAGATAAACCACATGTTCTTGTAGATTGCTTATTGCTTTCCAACCTATTAAATAGTCCTGGACAGTCAGTTTGGCATTCTGATATTAGATTGTGAAAAGACATTCACAATTCCTTGCAGATATGACTGAAGAGCCAACTGCCCTTGTCCTGTCAGCTCTCATTACCGCTTTACCAGTGATGCTACTGCCCCGGTCCTGGAAGAATTTGTTGAAATTCGTTATCAGAAACCCTAACTTTAACAAGTCGTTTTTTTTCCAAACTCACAATTATTCTTATTCTATGACAGCCTCCTCCTTTACATATTTCAGGTTATATAATTTATCATCTGTGAGAAAAACTGAAGGTTTTTTCTTTCTTTTTTGTCATTTTGTCGTGCTGTGATTTTTGTCTTCCCATTTTGTATATGCAGAATCAAAATGATTATTTTTCTTTTTATCTCCCTAAATTCTCAAACTCTGCTCAGAATAACTTCTCCATATTCAAGAAACCAGCTCCTGCTGTCCAAGTTCTTTTATATGTTATAGATGTAGAGGTTTATAAAGTACAGAATAAAAACATGGTTAATCATGTACTTTCAGGTTTGGATTTTTAATTCAGTCCATACTAACCATAGCAAAACATTGAATTAGATCACTATTCAAAGGCTTCTCCATGCCTTTTTCCATGTTTCCATGAATTCTCTGGAACCCTGAAGTAATCAGCTGTTCTCAAACATAATGTAGTGTTTGATAAATGACTGAGTAGGGCAGGTATGACAATCCTAGCTCTATCAATAACTGCAGGTGCTAGCAGTATCTTATTTTCAGTAATAGATCCAACCCTGAAGCAAACATTTATCTTTTTTCAAAAGTACATGAAAACACTTTAAAACTTCTACTCTTCAGATTAGTTCTCCCTTATTAAATAGCTTATCACAGCACCACTGATCTGACTTTGATTCAAAATCAAGTGAGTTTCAAATAGCCCACAACTTTTGTTCAGGTTCCCACCGTCAAATCTATCTATGCATAATCTGGAATACTAATAATGCTTGATTCTTTTTCATATACATTTTTACGCATTTTATACTATTGAGATACTGAAAAATCTTTCAACTATAGACCTGAATTTGCACTTTTCTGCATTCAGTCTGCTTATCCTCATTTCAAGTACACTGGTGATATTTCACACATTATACTCTGTGAAATATTAAATGCAAGGTCTGAATAGATTACCAATCACTTCCCCTTATGATCATATAAAATCCCAAATACCATATATGACAAAACCAAGTAAGCAATATTTTGCATTTATGTTGGCTGCTATTCCTCTTAAATTATTTTGCACTGTTAGTTTTCAGATAGATTTTCTCTACGATTCCCAATATAAGCAGGAAATTAAATACTTTGTAATTAACTGTATTATTTTAGTTTTTACATTAGAATTCACTTCTTACAATATAAATAAAACATTATTTATGTGAGTATAATCACCAACCAATAAAACCTTTTTTTTATCTTTGTGCAGGAACTAATTGAAAATATTAAAAGTGGAAGCTTCTATTTTCAGCAGTTATATTATTTAATCAGAATACAGCTGGTACATGAAAATATAGAAACAATCTGACATTTAGTTTTGTGTATTACACCATTTTGCAGGTTGCTACATTTGACTGGGTAGTCGATTGTTAGAGAAAAAATTTAAAAACATTGTTTTTCTAAGCTGTTCATTGAAATGATGTCTAACTTTCATGACTTTTCATAATATGGAGAAATTTCTCACCTTTGGAAAGCACCAGAGATACATATATGTCAATGTCTTCTCAATGAACTGTATAATTTCTTTATTTTATTGAGCATTTGTTTTTCTTCTTTTTTGTTGGTTTTTTTTTTTTTTGTTGTTTGTTTGTTTGTTTTTGGTTTTTGTATGTGTGTATATATATACCTACACACCAGTTTTATTTAATATCTTTATTTATTACATAGATGAAGGGATTTAGTGTATCATCAGCAAGTTTGTATATGACACCCAGCTGAGTGGTGTGGGTGACACACCTGAAGGATGGGATGCCATCCAGAGGGCCCTGGACAAGCTCCAGAAGTGGGTCCATGGGAATCTCATGAGGATTAACAAGACCAAGTGCAAGGTGCTGCAGCTGGGTCAGGGCAGCCCCTGCTGTCAGTCCAGGCTGGGGATGAACAGATGGAGAGCAGCCCTGCTGGGGACTTGGGGGTGCAGGTGGGTGAGAGGCTGGACATGACCCAGCCATGGGCACTCCCAGCCCAGAGAGCCAAACGTGTCCTGGGCTGCATCCAAAGCAGTGTGGGCAGAAGAGGAGGGAGGGGATTCTGCCCCTCTGCTCTGCTCCTGTGAGACCCCACCTGCAGGGCTGCAGCCAGCTCTGGGGTCCCAGCACAGGAAGGACAGGGACCTGGTGGAGAGAGTCCAGAGAGACCAGAGGACACCAAGACGATCAGAGGGATGGAGCATTTCTTCTACAGGAAAGTCTGAGAGATTTAGGATTGTTCAACCCAGAAAAGAGAAGGATTCTGGTTGACCTAATGGTACCTTCCAGTAGTTATGACAGGATTGACAGGATGGCTTCCAATTAAAGAGAATAGTTTTAGATTGGATATTGGGAGGAAATTCTTTACCGTGAAGTTGGTGAGGCACTAGCACATGTTGCCCAGAGAAGCTGTGGATGCCCCATCCCTGGATGTGTTCAAGGTCAGACTGGATGGAATTCTGATCAAGCTGGTATAGTGAAAGCTATCCCTGCATATGTCAGGGGGCTAGAACTTGATACTTTTTGTTGTCCTTACTAAATCAAACCATTCTATGATTTTATGATATATATATATTTAAATAAATTATAGTAGTATATATACAGGTAATACATATACAGTTATGTATGTGCAGGTAATATATATAAGGTATACTTCATCATATTAAAATATGTGTATATATATACATTGAGAACACTCTTAGACATTGCATTTAGGTTACCTAACATGGAATACCATTGAATTGTACACACTTTACACTGCAATTGTACATCATAAATATTACACAGAAAAGGGGGTTTTAAAAGTACACAGAGTTATTCCAATAAATCCCCCTTATCTTGATGTATACATGATATTTACAATTTTAAATAATGAATTAATTTACCTGGGTGAGTGTACATGCATGAAGGGTGAAGTGGTGAACAAAATTTGCAGCAGAGGAATACACCATCACCACAGATCTGCAGATTTACCTGAGATGCTGGGTTTTGCTTTTCTTTATTCATAATTTACTCCGTCATAAAAGTGAGCTGCATGCTTTTATTTCAATATAATTAATGTTAATTTAGTTGTTTTATAGAGGGTCTTCCAGAATTCAATCCCATTTTAGTTCTAATTCAGGTAGATATTTTGCTCTGACCCTCCATGCAAAAACAATATTTAATTTTTTTTTTTTTTTTTTTTTTTTTTTTTTTGCGGTTTCAACTCAATAGTATAGTAATTTTCAGTGAGATTTACAAGTCATGCTGTTTCCTTGCATTTCTTTGAAAGTTAAAAAAGAAAACAAAAACCAAACACTAGATCTCTGGACATCAAAAGTGAAAACCTGTGGACAGAAGTTCAGTGTGAATTTGCTGAGCAATATTCAATTAGTTAATGACCAATTGAAACCCAGTTCCATAACTTTCTGCATTAAACTACTGCTCATTTATTGCTCCAGTACCTTACGTGATGGTGCCTCCTTTCCTTATTGCAGCTCTTCAGGTTTGGACCAAGACTCTTGGAGTTGAAGGTCCAGTACTTGTTATATTTTTACTGTACTTAGACCCATATTTAAAGCCATAGCTCTACTGTCATGATCCAGTTATTAAAATTATTAGAAATACCTCTGCCTGAATTAAGGTGAAAATGACACCATATGCCAAAGTCAATATTATGGATTTTATTTAACGTTAACTTCACTAAATGAGAGACAGACAGGAGTGGGAGGGCAGGGGGAAGAAGGAAATAGAAAAGAGATGGGAGGACAGAAAAATAATAACAGAACAGACTAAGGAAAATATCACCATTTAATGGATCCCAATGATGTCCTGTTGATCCTCTACATCTGGCTTTCTTGAGAGTGACAGTAGCCCAAAAAAACCCATAAAGTCCAATAAATTAATGTATGTTTAAGTCTGGTGGGAATGACAGATACCTCTTGTGAGGTTTGACACATTTTCCTGCAGCAGATCTGTTGCTTCACTTTGCATCTCATGCAGTCCTGTGGTGCAAAGTCTCAGGAATGAGTCTGGGAGCTCTTTGGGGGTCTTTGATGGATTATGTCACCTCCTCAGCTGCCTCTCCTGTGACTGTCCCATGGATGAGCCCTTCCTGGGGTGGGAGGTGGGTATACAACTGAGCCACTTGGTGTAAGGGAAGATGGGTGTTCACTGCCTCTGATCAGAGGTTATGGCACACACCCCAAATTCTCCTCTCCCTGCCTTGGTTGGTGGGAAATGTGTGCAAACCTGGCCCCAGCAGAGGAGCCTGTGGGCTATGGCCACCCTCACCCTGAACTCAGCCAGACCTGATTTTCAGGACAGCTGCTGGATTTCACTTTCTTCTGGATACATTTTTCTCACTCAGCCTTGTTTGCTTTTTCTTAGACGTGAAATGATTGAACAAATGTGTCACATTTAAATTCTCTTAGGTGTCTTAACTCACAGCCCAAAGTTTCCCTCAGGAGGCATCTTCAGGTGCAGGTGGGCCTCAGTGGTCACAGCTTCTTCATAAAGGTTTCAAAAGTCCTTCATAACAACATTTAAGCCATGAGGCATAACATTTCAGTCTCAGATGTCTTTCTACTCAGTGGATATTCTTTACAAGCAACCACTACAAAAATATTCTGACTGTGAATTTTGAACATTATGGAGAAACAGAAGATTTAATTTCCATTGCATACTGGAATTTTCAGAAGCATTCCTCCAATTTTGGGCTAACAACATGCAAACAGAAAATACTTATATTTCAGGGAATAGTATGGATCTTTCTGACTTGGTTTAACTTATTTTAAATTTCCAAAGAAGTCTTTATGTGCAAAAGGTCATTCCAGCTAAAGCTAAAATTAGATATGAAGTTCATTATTTCTTAATTATTTTCTGCACATTAAGTCAACTAATTCTAGAATCAAGAATCAATTTCTCTTTTCCAACACTGAATTATGCATAATGAAAATTAATTTAAGAATACTTTGAGCAAGAATTAGTAGAGCTGTCAGTTCAGATGCCATTGTTTTTGTTAAATGGAATTGAGATTAGTAGTCTAAAAGCTGTGGAGAGTAGGATCTGTAACATGTGGCAGTTTTTCCAATTGTTTTAAGAACTGACGGGACTTGGTTCCTGTATAAAATGTTTAGCAAGGTCCCAAGACACGCATAGTCAGAGCTATTCAATCTGCATTCTTGTTGTGCTGTAGGAGGTCATTTCCCCAGTGCTATCAGGCAAGTGTCAGTGGTGACAGCTTTACGAACCGTGAACTCCAGTGGAAAAGTGCAGTTACTTATCTGGCTTCATCACTGTACAGAAAACAGGGGTAAGTCAGGCATTTCCAGACTCTCCATGTTTGTATCAAAGTACTCATGGAAAACCTGAGTAGCTTTTTTTCCTCTCTTGCACCCCAAATGTTTGTTGGACTCTTCACAGTATCAAATGTTCTCTGCTGTAATTACTTGATCCAAAATATTCAGTAATCCTGGTTTAAGTTGCTCCCACTTTTTCTTCCATTCCATACCACTGCTGTTTGTTGTTTCTTCCATACTGTTTGTGCCTCTTTAATCAGCCCCATTTTGTTGGCAGCAGCTACTGATGGAGTCATTTGGTGAGTGGGAACAGCAAATTGATTCAGGTTTTAAAATGAGTAAACCCACCTTCTGTCCTCATTACAGGAAAGGCATGGAATAGTTTAAATTGGTATTTCCACCAAACACTTCTTATCATGAAATCACCTCTTGGCATTCCCAGGTTTTTTGGTTTCATTAAATAATCAAATTTATTTGGAGAAGATGAAGAGGCAATTTTTATCTATTTTTAGGAAGGAAGCTGATGAAACTGAAAGAAATACTTCATTGTATAAAATTGTTTCAAAGACATTGAGCATTGTAAATGAACAAGAAACAAGTCAGAGGGAAAGGTGCAGAACGAAGGATTCAGTGACACATTTCTGAGTCACATACACTAAAGCAGCTGTCTTCTAGATGTGACATCTTTTGTTGAGTTCTACTGTAGCTTGTGTAAATTGCTGAATTTGCAGCTAATTATTTGACTGCATACAAAGTATGAATAATGGATAGTCCTATAAACACAGAATGTTTTGATGTTTTTTCCTCCTAGGAGTAAGTGCAGTCAACAATGGAAAACAGATATTTGTAAAAAAAATACCAAAAAACCAAACATGTAGGAAAGATGAAAATATATTTGTGAATATGACTATGTTTCTATGTTGTATGACATATACATCTTTGGTTTTGCTTTCTAATTGTGTAGGTAATAGTGCAGAACAAAAAATCCAACAAACATCACTTTTATCACAGGTGAAATCTAAAGAGAAAAGGAATTAAGTATATATAAGTATTCCCATTCTATGAGACGTTTTTCGTTTTACCCATGACAAACAAGCTCTAAGAAATTTCTGTGTGCGGCAAAAACAAAGTTATAGAGTATCTACCTTTAAAGACAAGATAACTACAAATAACTCCAAGAGCATTGTAAATACAAGAGGATTTTACACACGTGGGTAATGGAAACCAACTTTAATATCTCAGTGTGCTCAAATATTGAAATGAAAAAATTCCCAGTAACTTTCACAAAATCAAAACATTAAAGAATGAAATATTTTTTACAAATGACCTTTGTGATTCATCATAAATGGAGGGTTAATGTTGACTATCACAGTGCTTGTGGAATTAACTTTAATCACAGACAGAATCCCATCCTATTACATATATATATATATATATATATATATATACATAT
>VXBR01007645.1:97006-114739 GCA_013400215.1 Cisticola juncidis | reverse complement strand
AAAAAAAAAAAAAAAATCAAAAAACTTTCACTCAGTTCTTAATTTGAATCGTAGATGTCAAAAATGTAATGAATAAAAGAAATTTGGAAACATGCTGTATTCAGACTTGCAAAAGTTTGTTTATTTGGTTTCATATGGATGAGCTTATAAAAAAAAGCAAAATATTGATGGAAAGAGAGGCACTGAAGATATAGATATGAGTATATATATGTATAAAGTACATCTAAAACCATGTAAATATAAACGTTGTAGTCTATGCTGCTAACTACATCTCTTACCATGTCCAGTTCCAAATGTAGAATCTTTCTATAACAACCAGAATGAAGAGGTTTTCAACAACAGTGAGATTCTATAACTCCTTTTATGGATTGTTCAGTCAAAAGAGATAATGAGAGGATTCTGAAATGTGTGAAATCACTGAGTGGACACAAATCCCAGTTTCTGAGGAAATGTGTTATTTGTATATACCAGGCAAAATGATTGGATGTGAGGTTTTTTTTATTTTTTTATTTTTGAAGGTAATGCTCTTATACTGGCCAAGCACCAGCAACACTTAATTTCTGGTTTATCAGTGTCATAACTTGTATCATAAAATCTAATTTACAGACTGAAATTTTCTGCTTTCCTTTTTCTTTTATTATAAGAAACTGGATTTTCCTTTGGCCAAATATGATCATTATATTTACATTCCTGGTGTGAAGCAGTTGTCAATTTCTTATCCTCAATAATAAAGCAAATGATGGTATGTATAGTAAAGCTAGCAGGTTTTGCCATGTAAGATGGAAAAAATGTCATTTCTTTATTGGATGTCATGTAAATATGAGACCTTTTTACAAATCATATAACATTTGCTAGAAATGGCATCAGGCCAGAAAGAAAGATAAAAAGGAAGATGTCCAAACATAAAAAGTTTGCTCAATAAATTGAAATTGAAGATTGAAAATTGAAAACTTTGATTTTAATCTACATCAAAGGATATATTTTAGCTTTTTTTTTTTTTTTTTTTTTTTTTTTTTTTTTTTTTTTTATTTTTTTTTTTTTTTTTTTTTTTTTTTTTTTTTTTTTTTTTTTTTTTTTTTTTTTTTAATGGATTATTTACATAGTCTACTTCCTGTTTATCCCAGTCTTCTGATGTAATTACTGTTTAAGAAGGCTGGGTTAAAAATGCAGTATTATACATTTGAAAGCCTTTATCCTCATGTATTACAGTCAGGAAAGGTTGAAATACATTTTCTGCAACAGCCACTTGATGTACTGTGCAAATAACTACTTCATGTGACCTTTCAGAGCAAATATTTTCTGTGATTGCTATAGTCATCCAATGAAAAAGCAAAAACAAAAGCAAACAAAAATCAAATTCCTTACATACCTTTCACAGCATTTCTCAATGACAAGGTAAAATCCTGTTCTTGTTGCCCTGTAAGATGACAAGGCAGTTTCAGACACCTCCAATTTGCAACTGCATGGAGTCTGAGATGCTGTACAAACAACACCACTGTTGTCAAAAGATACCTCGTATATGAAACATGAAATATGAATCAACCTTTTTTTTTATACTCACAAGGTAGAAATCTTGTGTTTCTAAGCTTTAGTTAATTCAGTCATCAAGATGTTCGGAAAAGCCAAAGGAGCTTAAGTCCAGGGTTTACATGTCTAAAGTGGTTCATGAATATTCTAGGATAAAATAGTAAACACCCTGCCACAACCATTTTTGCAAGTCCCTATGAGGTAATTCCACCCTTTACCAGAACAAGAAAGTAGTGTCATTTAGGGAGTGTGTGGGTGAGTTTACAAACCTGTTCATCCTAAGCAGATTTTATTGCACAGTTCAGTTTATGAGTCAGTATACAAAGTAGTCAAGAACATAACAGCATAACTATCCATGAGGAAACTCACACTATGCCTCATTCGGAAAAACATTTTCAGATGATGGTTAGATGTTATACAGATAAAAATGCTTGGGGATTTGGGATGTTGTTGGTTTTATTGATTGGAGGATGATACTGATGTTTCCACAATTGCCCCAGTAAATTAAATCATCTAGACCAAAATGAGGCTTTGAAACAAAAAGAGTTTTACATTTTTTCAGAGTGAATGCTGTGCGTTTCACTGATTAATAACTTGAGTTGAATATCTACAAGAAATTCATAAAATAAATTTCAGGTGAATCTCTGAAGTTTTAATTTGTACTTGGACTGAGTGAGCAGTGTATAAGATAAAAAAGGAATCAAAAATCTTAATTGTTTTTCATGATTTATATAATAACAAAATAATGAAATCAGGGTGCTGTAACTCATCAGAGTTGTGAAATGATTTCAAATATCTCCTCTGGGTTCTGTTGTACATTGTCCTCTTATTGAAATACTGAACTTTCTGAAGTGCCCAGCTACATTCAAAAGACTCTTGAGTTAAGCCAGAGGGGAAGATATAGAAAGCAAATAACGTTTATGTTTAGTAATTAAATAGTGCAAGACTAAATATGAATAGTTAAAATTTTTTGCACCAATTTTATATAACAAAAGCAATTGTTTTGCATTTTTTTTTATATCAAAGGTAGAATCCTGTGTCCAACCTTGACTTCATTGTTTTCCTGGATTTTATTGACCTTTAAGTATTGACTCCAATATTAAAATATTTCATAACAAAAAACACAGAAAAAGAGTGTCCTTTTTGCATCCTTTTTGCACTAATTGATGTAAAAATGGAAGTTTCTCTCTCATGTAGTCCCAATATACTCTTAGTGGAACAGCAACAGATTTAACAGTGAACACTTTTCACTTTTTCATTTAAGTAATGAAAGTTTTAAAATCCCTATTGTCAAAGTCCGTTTTGTTGTGTAAGAATACAGGAGTGCAAAAACACACAGAAAAAATAAAATAAGACAATCATTCTTCAAGACTAGAAAAAAAGCTGGATGAGATTCTGTTTTTCAAGTCTTTAGAAATATTTTTCTTCCTCATCATCTGAGTGTTCACATCTCTGTAAGACAGTCGCATACTCTTAAGTATGTTTGTACATAAATGCCATAAAGACAAAGTCTTCAAAAATATTTTATGAATAACTTAGTCAGTATCTCACTTCAAAGGTTTTTGCATTATCTTTGGAATACTTATGATGCTGCTAAAGTTATAAGAGCTATGTTAGTTATTATCATGAGCAAGCTGGTCTTCCTTCAGTTGACTAAGTTCTTTGTTGGTTACATGTACAATTAAAAACTAACATATATCTCCAGATTCTTTCATCTTTCATTCAGCCATCCTTAGCCGTATTTTTTTATTAAACTCCATGTTCATGTTTAACTTTTTATTTTAAAGAAATAAAAATAATTGTTAAATATAAAATATAGTAACCTTCTGTGAATGAATTCATCATACAGTGTAACTTTTACAAAAGTACTGTGCCAAACTGTAGTGCCAGAGAGGAATTTAGTTGAATACAGATTTAGATATAATTGGCAGTTAGCTCGACATGCTTGTTTCTTCCAGTGTAAGATCCACCAAGTACCACTGGTAGAAGGTTATTTTGTTTTATGCTGCTTTTTTTAAACATATCTGTGCGAAAGAGAGAGTACAACAAGTTTTCTTTCCTTGTAAAGCCTCCCAGCTTCAGAAACTGAGTGTCATTAACAATGATAGGAAAAACCTTCAAGAAAAAAATTGTCACTTAAAGCTGATGAATGCACCTACACATTTAGGATGCTTTGCTCACCATTTAGAAGCTCACATTTATTGTCTTTCTTTCATTATACCCTGCTCTTATTTAAAATCCATTCCAAATAATCACATCCAAATGTAATTTTTGATTGTCCTGTTTTTCTCTCTAACCTCATGACCGGATGTAGCACTGCATGCTTTCCCAAGAAACTTCCAGGCACTCTCTCTGACACAGCCTGAGCCCCTCATACACAAGCCCAGCTAATCCTATGCATGCATGCATATACATGGTTTGTATTCTCAGGCTCTGACATTTTTACTGGTCTGCCTGTATACTATTTTAGCCATGTGATTTCCTAATGATATAAAATTTCTAACTCATATTGATCCTACCTCCTACTGCCCTTCATTACGTCCTTGGAGATCAGTGTGCTCCTCTTAGAATACATTAGTCATTCATTACTAACTCCATAAAAGCCCTGGAGTCCTAGAAGAGAAGATTCTTTCCTCTTACTTTTCTGCTCTCTCACTATTAATAGATAACTCCCAGCTGCTCTTTCATTTTTCTTCTGTCGTGAAAGCTGTAAATACATGATTAAAATGGCATGCAGCTCTAAAACTACTATCAATTACACTAATTAAGGTCAAATAGAATGGAATAGCACTCTTTGTGGAAAACAATGAAAGCAATATAAACTTCTATTAATTTAAAGACATCATATGTACATATGAAAGTTTCTACAAATCTTATTATTAATTACTTTTAAGTAATCTCTTAATAGTGACTTCTCTAGGATGTATTTTGCTGTTTTCCATCTGAGAACAAAACACCCAGGTGGAGATTTTTATTTTTCTTTTAACTGTGTAAGTAGAAATGACCTCTTTTTATTAGAAAATCTATTTTCTTGGGCTTTGTTTGTGTAAAGAAAGCTCATTATGGATTTTCAACATTTACCATCCTTGCAGCTACAAGGAGGATAACAAGTCAAGGAGGACTTGACATACCTGTAAGAAATATGTTCTAACTAGGTCTAAAATCTAGTTTTACAACAGAAAATGAATGTTTCTTCTCAGTAGCTGTCCCTCAGTACTGTCTATCTGAAAGACACACTGTAGGAAATTACATCTAGTGGAAAATAATATATATATATATTCTAAGAGGCTTTTTGAAGGAAATTAGTGTTGTGATTTCTGTTTTCTATCACGCAAATTATTTATATTCTGAACAAGGAAGAAGAAGCAGCAATTTGGCTAGAGAAATTAAAAATAAAACAAATCACCAAACAACCTGACTTTAAATATTTCAAATTATTTATTAAAATTTATATTTTTTAATATCTATATTCATTCTACTGAGAGATCCTAAGCCGTAATATCTCACTTGATCTGCATGCAGTCATCTTTGAGTAAAGAGTCATTCTGCTTAACCAGTAGGAGACTGCAAGGAAGATATTTTTCATTTTAAAGGATACTCAGAAGTCAGAGGAACATGTTTTCTCTCTTGGTATCAGCAGTGTTCAGTCCTGACCATCACAGTGAATTGCTGTTTTTCTGCATGTCTGTGAGTAGGATTCTTGAAGGCAGCTGAAAGAAATTATTTGCTGTGTAAAGTTACTGTGCGCAAAAAATATCATCCTTGAACACAATAATCATGATGAACACTTCTTTAAATACAAACCATGGCTAGTTCCAAGTACAAAGCAGTGTTTCACAATGGAAAATAAGAAATAACAAGTAGGAATCCCTTCTTTTTAAACTTTTGAAGCACAATCCTTGCCTCTTGATGACTGTTTATAACTAGTGCTTCAAGGTGCTGAGTAATGTAAATAGAAAGAGAATGAGGGTGAGGAGTTTAAAAGAGCTGCTTGGGAGAATAAGGGATCATAGACAGCAGCAATGACTCATTGTAATACAAAATGCTCTGTGGCTAGGTTACTCAGACTAGACAGGTGTCGTAATTAAAAAGTAGTTACCATTCCTCCCTGACAACATCCTAAAGAACTCTTGTGAATGAGCAGGATCATTTCATTAATGTATTTTTAGTGATCAAAATTTTAGAAATGTCTTCCTTTAAATTTCTTCTAAATGACCCCAAATTAAGAGATGTGTCACTCATAAGAGATGTTTAGGTACACAGTGAAACTTTCAAATGAAATTTTAACTTAACGACATTTAATCTACAAAGACACAATTGAAACAAATAAACAATTTGTTTAAATTTAAACAAATAAAAGCCTCACTAGTTTAAATCTGCTGGGGATTCAGCCTCATTTAACTGGACAGTAATAACTAACATTTGGTTATTGATTACATGTGCCTTATAACCTTGCAGCAAAGCTAAATAAAAAGGTTGAGAATTTTGATACTAGCATATACTAATATATTTTATACTAGTTTTGTAGATTTAGGAGCAGGTGTTCATTTGGTAGACCTTCTTTCTAACATTTTTTTCACCAGCATCCCACTCTGCTGTGCACTGGTGCAGCTTCACGGCAAGTCCTGTGTGCAGTTTTGGGTACCACAGTGCAAAAAGATGTTAAGGCATTAGAGAACTTGTGAAGAAGAGCTATGAGGATGGTGAAAGGTCTAGAAGGAAAGCCACATGAGGAGTGTCTGAGGTCACTTGGTCTGTTCAGCATGGAGGAGTCTGAGGGGAGGCTTCATCACAGTCTAGACTTCCTTGTGAGGGGAAGAGGAGGGGCAGGCCCTGATCTCTTCTCTTGGTGACCAGTGACACTGAGGGAATGGCCTAAAGCTGTGTCAGGGGAGGCTTAGGTTGGATATCAGAAAAAGGTTCTTCCCTCCCTGGGAAAGTGGTCACAGTACAAATTTGACAGAGCTCAAGCATCTGGAGATTCCTCACAGGCACATGCTGTGATTCTTGTGGCTATCCTGTACAGGGCCAGGAGCTGGACTTTGATGGTTGGGATATTATATGATTCTATGATTCTCATATTCTCATATATTGTCATAGTATTTTCTGCTTTTGAGGTTAGACTAGATGACCCACTGTGGTCCTTTTTAACCTTACTAATTTGTGATCTTTTTAGACTGTGACTCTCTGATTCTTATCTATTCAGGAACCATCTAGGTAATGTAGTCTTATAGGGAATTTTATAAAAAATGTGATTTTAAAAATGAAAACTTCAATCACAGCTTAGGGATCACATGGCAACAGAAATAATGATTGACAAAAAGATCTTAAGCATGGAGGTTGACCAAAGGTCTGAAAAGACACCTTGGCATTCTGAAATATGAAGTCAGTAAACATTTCAACCAGCTCACAAAACAGACTTGGAACTTACCTTCAGTTTTTGGTGAACCCACAAAGGACATTTTATTTCAGCTGTTGAGATCAGTTCATGTTAATGATTTCAAGCCAGTTATATACATAAAGGGGAAAAAACCTCAAACATCCATCTTGTCAATAAAAATACTGGTAAGTAATGTGAAGATTAATTTTCAATTTTTTTAATAAGAGATATCATTTATATCAACTTTGAAAGTTCATATAAGTCAGATTATTTTGCTTGGTTTTTGTAAGGGTTGGGGTGGGATTTTGGGGGTTTTGTTTTGTTTTTGGGTTTTTGGGGTTGTTTGTTTTTTTGTTTGGGTTTTTTTAGGTTTTTGTTTGTTTTTTCTTTTTTCTTCTTTTTTCCCTGGGGGCTTCTTTTGGGCTGTATGTATCTGACAGCAACAAACAAATTGAGATGAGAAGCTCTAATGACAAGTCTCATTTGTATGCACAGTGATAATATACAGTCTCTTTAAAGGCTGCTGTTGGACTCTGACAATTCACAGACTTTGTTCCTGCCTTTTGCCACAGGGATGAATTACAGCCACTCTGCAAATTTGATTGTCCACAGAGAGTATGTGGGAGAAAAGCTGCGTAGCTAGAGGCTCAGAGTGCACCTTACTGAGACAAAACAGAAACAAAATGACAAAAATACAAATAAAACATAAAATTGGTAAAAACTGGAAAAACACATATGGGATGGGAATGGGACACAGAGGTGAAAGAAACTCTGTACTAAAACAATAAATTCATTTTTTAAAATAATATTTCTTAGTATGTTGCTGTTTTAAACCTTTTACAGAAATGAAGAAATGACAGCAAGGAAATTACAACAAAGAATTTTCTCATGTAAATAAAAACTAGGGTAAACTGATTAACAGAAACTTAATTTTAATGATGGAAATAAAACTGGGTTCATCAATTCAATACACTTGAAAGCAAAACTAAGTATGAAGATTAATTTTAACTCAAAGAAAGGTAGCAAAGGTCATACAGATTATTAATTTCAGAAAAGAAAAGATAAAATAGGATTCAAACTTTATTAAGCAGATCCAAAGCAGATGAAGTGGAATATATGAGTCATTAACTTCAATAAGAAAATTCAGAATAGATAATATTTATAAAATGTTGTAACTTAAAGTAAGGCAGAAAATAATCAAAAAAGGGACTAATTATTTACTGTATCTAAAGCAAGGTTATATCATAGGGTATACCTTATAATCCATTTGGGGAATTTTTTTAGATTAAAACAAGATTAATGTGGAACACATGAATCTGTTTTGGTTTAGCAGTGGTGAGGTAGGGGAAGCCTCTACCCATGAAGTCAGCACAGTCAAACAGTGGTCTGTTTTGATATCATTTCAAGCAACTCCTCAGCCATGCAGTTTAAATAGGAAGAAAACATGTCCCTTAGACACAGTAATCATGCCCTCAAATTCACTGACCCAGCAATACATAGAAAGGACTGTAAAAAACCTTTACGTGTAAGAAAGATATACTTTGCAGAATGCATTGGGTTTGTGTGGCCAGGTTTGGGTAGTGGCAGAGGGGACCTGCAGGGGTGGCTTCTGTAAGAAGCTGCCAGAAGCTTCCTCCGTGTCATGTAGAGCCAATCCTCAGTGGCTCCAAGATGGACCTGCTGCTCACCAAGGCTGGGACAATCAGCAGTGATGGGAATGCCTCTGTGATGACATTGTTAGGAAGGGGGAAAAAAAATTATTGGTTAGATGTAATTGTGGCCAGGGAAAGATGGGGTAAGAATATGTGAGAGGACCAGCTCTGCAGACACCAAGGTCAGTGGAGAAAGAGGGGGAAAAAGGTGCTCCAAGTGCTGGAGCTGGGATTCCCCTGCAGTCCCTGCTGCAGACCGTGGTGAAGCAGCTGTGTCCCTGCAGTCCCTGGAGGTCAATGGGGGGCAAAGATCCACCTGCAGCCCTTGGAGGACACCCACACCAGAGCAGGTGAATGCCTGAATGGAGGCTCTGAAACCCATGCTGAAACAGGCTTCTGTCAGGGACCTGCAGCCCTGTGGAGAGAGGAGCCCACGCTGCAGCAGGTTTCCTGGTAGGACTTGGGACCCCATGGGTAATGAACACATTGCAGAAGCTTGTGAAGAACTGTTTCCCTTGGGATGGACTTACACTGGGAAGTTCATGGAGAACTGTCTCCCACGGGAGGGATCCCATGCTGGAGCAGGGGAAGGTCTCCTCTGCCTGAGCAGTGGCAGAAACAACCTGTGATGAACTGACCATAACCCCCATTCCCTGTCTCCCTGTGCTGCTGGGGGAGGAGGAAGAGCCCAAGAAGGAGGAACAGATCAGGGGAAGTTGTTCTTAAGATTTATTTTACTTCTCGTTACCCTGCTCTGATTTTGTTAGTGATAAATTCATTCAGTATCCCCAAGTTGTCTGTTTTGCCCATGACAGCAATTGGTGAATGATCTCTCCCTGTCCTTACTTTGACCCACAAACCATTTGTTAGATTTTTTTTTCTCCCCTTTTCGTTTGTGGAGGGGAGTGACAGAATGGATTTGTTGGGTGCCTGGCATCCAGACAGGGTCAATTCACTAGACACAAACAAACAAAAAATCTTATTCCTGAAATTGATTACAAGCAAGAGAAACATAATAGAAATAATATAGAAGTAGTGGATTATATAATTTCATATAACCAAAGAAAGTCCTACAAACTTGCAAATGCAATGAGATGTTGTGCTAATAGGTGCTAATATACACAAATAATTCCTTGATGTGGCTTTCAGAAATAAGCAACAAGAGAGGAAAAACTTACAGCAAAGGTCTAGCATAGGTTGCAACTCCTGTTTTCATGTTTCTATTTCTCAGATTTTTCTTTTGAGAACATTGAATTTCAGTTTTATGGAGAATGAATCAACAAACACTCTGCTCTAGATATCCTAATGTCTACTTCAGAAAAAAAAACCCATTTGTTTTACAAAATTAAATCTATTAAAAATCTCAGCCTCACAATTGAAAAGTAGACATATTATGGAGAAGTCCCACCAGAGAGAGCAAACATAGTATCACAATCCTGCTGATGAAAATAACCATGTATTTTTGCTTTTCCTTCTTTGGTGTATTTTAGGTAATATTGAGACAGTAAAACATTATATTGATTACCATTCTTCCTGTGCTTCATTTACAAGTGCAAGATCTATATGTAATTTGTGCTCACACTCCATAGAATTACAATAGCTGGGATTATTTTACCTCACAGTTTAAATTTTTAAGTACACATCAAACAGGTAAACAAGTAAAACTTACATTCTTTGCGAAACTTGTTTTTGGGTTGTTGTAAATTGCTGTTTAGTTGCCTGGCCTGAAGACCTGGGATGAGGAGGGTGCAAGTCTCCTGTAACTCGAGTGTTTACTTGTCGCTTTTCAGGAAGGAGAGTTCAGCTACACAGACATGTTGGTGCTTCAGATACCCTTGGCTATCTCAAAAAATATTAAACATTATTTTGAACAACTCTTGTATTTAGGCAACTATATCTGTCTCCAAAAATACCTAGCTGAAAGCAAACTGAACTTCTTTCTAGGCTCCAATGTTTGCATTGATTTCCTCTGCCTTGGTTATAAAGTGAGATAAGATACCTAACCCACATGTAGATACCTGAACGTGTGAGTGTTAATTTAAAACTGAATCCCATATATAGCAGAGATTTACCATATTAAATCATGCAGACACATTTAAACCAAGAAAGATTTTAATCTAGTAGGGTAATTGAAAATTCCCCTCAAAATTCAACTATTTTTTGCAGAATGGTTTGACCAGCTTTAATTACTAAAACTGTTCTAAAACCCAAGATTTTATCACTTTAATAGACTGTGCTTAATATAGTGATTAGTATTGCATCTTCTATATGCTTTTCAGTCTACAGGAAACTGTATGTGTGCTTTACTGAATAATAATTCAAATTGCACCTAAGAGTTGTAACATTCAAAACATAATCTGTGATGGCAGACAATCATGATTTTGTCATAAATCATGGAATGTTTGGGATTGGAAGGGACTTCAAAGATCACCTAGCCATTGGCAGGGACAACTTTCAACAGATCACATTAATCAAACTGCCCAGGCTGACTTTGAATACTTCCAATGACTGGGTATCCACAGCATCCCAGAGCAATGTTCTTCAGTGTCTCACCACACTCATAGTAAAGAATTTTTTTCTTATATGCAATCTAAGTCTACCATATTTTAGTTTAAAACTGTTTTTCCTCTTCTATCACTACTACTGTCCCCTGGAATTAGTTTTATTGAGCAGTATTGAATACTTGTATTAATAATATTTTTTCTTATTTTCTTTTACTACCTCTGGAAACTTTACTTTAAAACATGCCTAAATGCACTTTATGACATGACTCATACACCATCTATAACATTGTATATTAATATGACTATAACAGCAATTCACTATTGTTTTTAAACACATCTCTCCAGTCACCAGCAGAGACCTCCCACAGCAAGCTGTCTTTTTCACTTCTGTTTCTCAAATCAATGTCAGGATGAAGATAGTGTCTTCACGACTAAATCACTTCATATGTCATCATCCTCAAGGTCTTCATCCTGTACTTAGCATTCCCTTAGCAATCAACACTGAAGATTAATACTTTGCTTAGTAGCCTCCTTGAAAATATTTTTTCCTGTATTTTCAGTATGCATATTTTAATAATCTAATGACTGCATTAGATATGGCAATACATGCTTTTGGAAGTAACCTCTTTTTGTGTATAAATAACAAAAATTTAGTTATTTGTCAGTTCAAATTTATCTTAACATTTAACACATCAGAAAGGTTGTTTGGTCATTCAGCACAGCACTGTACCTCAATCAGTCACCTCTGCCTTTTTTAGTGTGACATGGTATTGTACACTGTCATGCTAGCTGCAGAAACAAGCTCTTCCTTTCATACTGGCTCAAAATGTCCCGGTAAAACACCAAACACTGATATATTTGTTCTGAATAATTTCCTCTTTGATAAGCTTGTTACTGAACAGCTGAAGACCTTGTCATGTGAGGATGAAACTCAGGAAGAGGTTGAATCCCAGTGTGAAGGAGGAAGAGTTGTACAGCTTGTACATTATTGCATCATGTAATGCATTTATGACACCATTTATGTCTTTTGTAGACTGTCGTTAATATCCCATACCTTTAGTATCCCTTGCAAATTGGCATTTGGCATGCCCAACATTGGAAAACTTCAAGACATGGATGCCTGTATCCCATTTTGTTGAGGTCATGGGAGGTGCTCTCAAAGACCAGTATTTTGCACTTGGATCTAGAAAAATTGCCTTTGTCTGCTGATTGAAATGTTAATAAAGTTTCCCTCATTACAGCAGGGTCTGAAAATTCTTCTCCAAAATGATTAACTATCTTACAGGTCAAGATGTTGAAATGGACATTAGTATTCAAACCACAATTTTCAGGAAGTTCTACTCATTCCTTTACCCCTGTGAGCCTTACTTTGGGTAAGCTATATTACACAGCAATCACGGCTTCCAGCAGTGCTTTCTGTTTGGGGTTACCCTCACAAATAATTTTATCAAAATGGAAATTTAAATTTAAAAAAAAAATTCCATGAAGTTTGTATTTTATAATTCAGTTTATATTCTTATTCCTGTGTGTGAAGTAATTACGAGTTTTTTCTCTAATGTTTGTCCTTACCAAATAATATTTCAATTCTGGAACTTTAAATGCCTTATCTACATATCAATAATGAAGTAATTAATTATTAATATATAATAGCCTAATATTCTCAAGATTTCCAAAGCAGTTATGGAAACTAGGTGTTAAACTGGTGGTGGTTTAAAAAATGATCCTATTTTATGTGGAAAATTTGTGCAACTATGTTCTTATCAGTTTTGTCTTAGAATTTTTTTCCCTGTGACCCAATAAATCTGAGATCTAAAAATTCTTCTGAATTTTTGTATGAATATCATCCAGCTCTGGAATCAGATTTGTAAAACATTTCTCTGAAAGCTCCAGTTAGATAAAAATTATAGCCATTTAATAAGGAGATGCTTGTGACCACCTTGTGACCAGCTGAAGTATTGCAGTGACATGACCATCAGAGAAGGAGAAAATATTTTCACATTTCAGTAGCTTTTTTTCTGATTTTTTTAAATTCAGTGTAAAAAT
This sequence comes from Cisticola juncidis, assembly GCA_013400215.1. NCBI lineage: Eukaryota > Metazoa > Chordata > Aves > Passeriformes > Cisticolidae > Cisticola > Cisticola juncidis. The sequence continues at coordinate 101,633 of VXBR01007645.1, read as the reverse complement.
TCAATCTTCACATTCATGCTTTCTTGTTGAGAATGTTGCAAATTATTGGCCCAGGTAGCTTTATTACATCATTCTAATCCATATAAAATTGCTTGCGTTTTGTTTTGGTGTTTTTTGGTTTTTTTTGGTTTTTTTTTTTAAAGTATATTAAAATAGACCCTCACTTAGTAGACCCAAGGTAAAACTCGGCTTATGCTGATGTAGGAAATTGCCTCCACATTCACACGCAAAGAAAAGTGGAAAGTCTTTTCTCCTGACACTCACAGTTTGGTTTGTGGAATGAGCATGTAACTTTGTGACATAAATGTATTTTGACATTCTCTGAAGAAAGACCAGCACTTCTGTTCTGACAATACTCTGACAAGCCGTGTGCTGTTACTGTTGGCTATATGAACCACTCGCTCTGGGACTGTAGATTGTACTGAGTCATCTGCTCTGACATAACTGAGCTCAGGCTCATGTCAAGCATTGGGAAGCCTGCCTTACCTTCACAGAAGTCTAAACTACCTCCAATTGCCTCTATCCTTTTATCAGATTGCTTTTCTCTTCAGACCCTTTCAATCTCTTGAAAGATTCTTCAAGAATCCAACTTCTCTTCTGCTGCTCACCTCAACCTAGGCAATGCTGTGTGATCTAGGCTGCCAAACATGATCTTGTCCTCTGGAATTTCCCATCTCAGAGCTGCACCTTTTCCATTGTGTAAAATGCTGAGAGAGCAGGTATGTGTCTCCAAGCCATGAATCTTGGCCTGGCTGCCTTGTTAACAAGTTACTGCTCATTAGCTGATCCGTGACAACCATTCATATGTGTACTGCTGCCCCACACTACTTACAAGGAGTTCATCTCTTTTTCATTAAGATGTAAATTACATCAATCAATTCTGCACTTACTACAGTCTGTAAGTTCCTGTGCACTGATTTATAACAATATGTACAAGGGGTTGTGGTCAATGATAAATTTTAGGAAACTCAGATTTCCTTACTCCTCTCTGAGGGATCAGTGATTCTGCTCCAGAAGTGCCATCAAAGACTGCATGCAGACAGGTAGCTAGGCCAAATAATTTCCTTTGAAATGGCTATGCCATGGGCAAACTGTTTCCGTATTAAGTTATGCTTTACTGGTTCAGTAAAACTTGGTTTTAATTTACTGGGGTTCATTGATGAAGAAAATGCTTTCACTTTTATTGTTGCTAATTATTTAGCTGTGAGTGAACCCCTTGAAAAGAGCTAGACCCTGTATTTATGTTTTTCTGTATTTTATTAATTTCATAGGACACAAATGGTTATTAGATGTCTGTGGTTGGTTCATACATATAAATATCTCTGCATTTTTTTTTTACTTAGAAATAAAGATATCTTTTAGATTTTAGTAATGTGAATGAGAATTCTTGATGAGTTTAGGTATAAAGCAAAATAAAACAAATCATTACCTAGAGAAGAAATCTATTAACATAAGTTTCCTTTAGGCAAATAAGCATTTCCTTTTCTATCAGTAAAACCTTTCCTACTCTTTAAATTGAACGTATTAAAAGTTGTGCTGGGTTTGATGGCCCAGAAATTAAAGCATGAAAAACATATGGATCATAATGGAGATTCTTTCAAAACTCTAAAACTACAGATTTTGCTGTTAAATATTCTTCTTATTCTTCTTAACTTGGCAAATTTTACCTCAATATGGAGTTAAATAAAGTATATCTATTGTTCTTGTTTGGGAATCTTTTTTTTTAAATTCCTATGGAGACAGAAAATCATCTTTGCTATGAAATAATAAAAAAAAAAATACTATGTTATGATTTTCAAGTTGAACATTGCTAAAAGGAGTGACCATGCAAACAGAGCTGCCATCTTGTGGATAAAAATCTCCTGAGAGCTGGTAGCTAGTGTTGCCTGAATGCAGGAGGAAAAAATGTTTATAATAGTCCTCAGGTCTACCTGACTTGTCATTCATCTCATACACAGGATTATGAGACCTGTAATTTTGATCTTACACAATCAATCTCTAAAAACTCATCACCTGGCTGAGTTCTAATTTCCTCCAAAATCTTTAAACCTAGCCCTTCCAATATTAATAATGTACAGGTTAAGCAACACTGAAGAACCACTTGTGGTTTTCAATTAGTGTTTGGTGCAGAGCTATGTTTTGTAATATAAATAATTGGTTTAACCATTAAATTGATGTGACAGAAATAATTGTCAAGCAATTAAATGCAATAATGATTTCAGCCCATGGGAAATATATACTAATAAACCTGAGTTTCACTTTGCTGGAGGACTAAAATATCCCCTCTGGTTAGATTCTTCAGCATTATTCATACATCGATTAATATTAAGTTATAGAAAGAATAACAGATAGTTATTAAAAATCATTAGTCACTTCTCTTTCATTTTCATTTTCTTTTTCTTTCCTTTCTTTTTCCATGAGATTTGAACTTGAAACTAAAAAATGCCAAGAAATATCACTGCCAACAGCATCTGTACTGTGTGTGCCAGGTGGGATAGTTGACAAACCAATCTTTTCAGATACAGAACTCATGGCACAGTGATAGGAGCTTATGAATTCTGTGCTCCTGGATTTTACACACAGTCATGCTTTGAGCTCTTGTTTATGTCATTGAAGAGATTTTTCTTTTAAAGAAATGGCTTCACAGCTTTTTTCTTCTGAAGTGTCTTGCTACTATTGCGTATTTAAAGGGCGTAATTTAAATCCCGTAATTTAAATTTTTTCACAATTTGTATTTTGAACTGGTTTTAACCCATGTGTGACAGCATGTGGAAGTGTGAGAAATGCTGTGTGACTTGACTAGGATCATGGGACTGCTCTGTTATCTACAAACTGTTAGTTTGTTAAGCCTGGTTCTCCAAATTCTTCCATGGTTTAAAAAATACTGGTGGTAGATAATTTTTGAAACAAGGAGCACGGAAAAATTGATAATTTATCAGTAAATTCAAAACTAGTTCAATTTCAAGACAGTCATCAATCTTATATATCAGCAGAAAAAATGATTTTTTTTGGTAAAGAAAATGTCAAATTTTACACGTCATTTACTAGAAAGTGTTCTGCACTAATATTCCAAATTAGCATTGATACTACACTTTATAAGTAAATTTTCCAAGTTACTCTGTAGTTCATAAAGCATAGGTTCTCTATTGTCACTGGAGAATAACAAACTTTATGAACGTTGAGATCTTGGTAAAAGTCTGGCACTCTACCATTTAAGATGGTCTATCTGTGAGTGATACACTCTTTAAAGATATGAAGTGTACTCTACATAAGAATAAAAAGTGCATAGAGCTTTAAAAATTAAAAACTAGATATTGGAAATCCATGTATTTTTCATGCTGAATCAACCAGAGTAATAAAATTTTGACAACAATATGTCAGATCGATCTAGACTATATATAGCACTAAATATTCAGGAGAATATAACTTTTACATATGATGCATCTAAGCAGACTTTATCTCATCAATAGTTCTTTTCCTTATGACTCATGATACCTCTTACCTTTATCATTAATCATACAAAAGCAAAGCTGACATTCTCATTATCCAAATTAGTCTTTCCTGACCTGAAATTCAGTTTTGTCACTTTGCATAGCATTGAATCTTTTTTTATAACTATTTCCATCTAAACTACCATGTTTTCTGAGCAGAAATAAGTGAACAAAGGCTTTCATTTTGGCCTAAAGAATGTTTTGACTAATAGGTTAGCCTCCAGATCCCCACACAAAACTGGTGTATATTAAGTCCCCAGAATTTAATCTCCCGAGTCTCTAAAACTTTGTGAAAGAACCACAAGAAAATAACAGACCTCTTTATCAATTTTATTCTATAAATCTCATCTTACATATCTTCTAGATTAAGTTAAACTGTATTTGATTATATTTCATTTTTCCTGGATGTTTTTTGGCTTGGTGTGGTTGGTTCTTTGGTCTTTTTTTCCCCCAGAGAACAAACTGAGCAACTTTTTTTTTTTTTTTTTTTTTTTTTTTTTTTTGAGGGATAGTAAATAAACTTATGTGCTATATTAGTTACTGTAAATACATTTGGGATCAGGTTCCTATCCATTTGAAGAAAGTATTTTTTTCCCAAGATTAAAAAAAGTTGACATAGAACAAAAGACACAAATACAACGTGGGATTGATCAGATCTTTTGCATTTTTCGATGGAGTAATGGGATTCTTTTTGCCACTTAAAGGTGAAAGAACAAAATATTCATTTATGGAAAAAAGCAATAATTTTAAAGTTCTCATGATTTATGATATTGCCTGTAACATAGGTAAATACTTAGTGCCACTATATTTAGGACATAACAATTTGGCAATGTATTTCACGCCTTATTTACTAATGAATATCTGGGCTGCAAATTAGCATTCAGAGAATAACTCTCCATGTACATTTGTGCATCTCTTTACTTTTTCGGTTAGTTTTAAATAATCAAAAAGACACAAGAATCAACCTAACATTACAATAGTGTGATATTCTTGAGTTTACACCCTTCTTCCAGTATGTGCCTTTATTAATCTCATGCCTTAAGTGGATGCAATGCAAAATCATTAAAAATATGAGTACTCCAGGTGCTGCATGCATTAACCTTTCCTTTAATACCTTTTCTGTACAATATTTTGAC